>JAUMHN010033289.1:0-28985 GCA_032360265.1 Heliamphora ciliata | reverse complement strand
AATATAAGTTTTATGTTCACAGTTTAGATGAAAATAGACATACCATCGGTACGACTGTGGCACAGAGTTTTAGTAGGTATGTCTTGGTTATGGGAAACAGATAATAGCATCGTCTATTATTCCGACTCTCTATGCCAGTATACTTTTTGAACGGGACATTTGGGATAATTAATTTTATACTGACTATATAAATTAATTTACACCGTAAAGTTATTATGAATAGTGCTTATTCTCTAAATCCTGAAATAAATACTGATTTGCATATAATTAATATTCGTTATTTTGATTCATTAAAGGGTGAGATCTTATGGGTATATATTCTCAGTGAGTTGGATAGCGGTTTTATTTATATGGCGAATATTAATTATTGATATAATTCACATTTTGAAATATCAAAATTGACGATACCCCTTTAAGGAAGCTTATAAATTTTGATCGAGCCAAATCCTACAGGAAAATTTGATTATTCGGCAGTTAAATAAGTTAAGCGAAGAGACTTAAGAAATATCAAGATGTCGATTAAATTAAATTGTTAGTAATTAAATTTAATTTGTGGGTATCGAGAATCTTAACGTGGGGAGAAATGATAAGCATTTAATAACATGAGCTCAATGCAAAATGGTCTTGAGATTATAGGTTAGAGTGCAATTATAGTTCTTTAGTAGTGTGAACTGTAATTCAGTATTTTTTAAAAATTACAGAAAGTGTTGCTAATTTTTTATAATTATAAATACTACTATGAGTTTGTTAAATTGCAGAAACCGCTGATACGTGTCTGTATTCCACTGAAAGTCTTACTCATAATTACTCATATCCTTGCTGTAACCCTATAAATATGCGGGTAGGTTGAACTAGTTTCATAACTTTTCTTCTAAGAGTAAAGCTGTCCAGGTTCTATCGGCACACATTCTTGATAGATTGTAGCCCACCCTACATTCAAGAATCACATAAGAAAATACAATAGAAGATCTAACAGAAGCTTCTACTCGGATTCAAATTGTAGTTGAAGATTCGACTGGTAAAAATGTATTTTTTTAAAGTAACTTCGAATACACGGGTTTTGTTTTGATTATTTGTCATCAAACGTTTTATCTGGAGCCCATTTTGGCATTTGCCCGTCCAATTAATTTTTTCCGTTAATCGTTTGCAAAAACAAAGATCATGGCAGTTTTGCCTCCAACAATTGGTATCAGAACCGTTTTGTTTTTTGTTTTCGGTTATAAGGGTCGGATAGTTTATAACTGTTGCTAACTTTGTTTTGCAGGCGTTCTAATCTCTGTTTTATGATCGTCATTAATTCATATTTGATTGAATAGTTTGTGAATGATAATTATTTTCTTTAATCACAGGGGTTGACCGTGATAGATTGAATGTGAACTTTCGGGATATAGGATCGATGTAATAGCTAGTTTTTTGTTTTTAAAATATTTGCTTAGATTATTTAATAACAAATTGAACACGTCAAAGAAGACGAATAACGAAGGCGGCACCGGCGGTGGTTTAGGTTTTAACAGGCCACGGATCGCGATAAGTTTTTAATGGTTTTAAATGGTTTTTTTGGTGAGTTTTTTTGCAGTATTTATTAATAAAAAATATCATAAAAAACACGTCAAAATAGTGAAGAAAAATCACCAAAACAGCCCAGTTTCGACGCTTTGCCGGCAGTGGTTCGGCGATGATTTTTATAATTTTTTGGGCCATTTTTGGGACAATTTTTTGGTAGTTTTTTAAATATAAAATTGCAATAAAATATACCTCAAAATACTGTTAAAAACCAAAAAAAATTAGGCCAAAATCACAACCCAAATAGGCGGCAAACATGCCGGCGGTGGCAACAGCTTCTAGGTAGTTTTTTGTGATATTTTCAAGCAAATTTTTTGATAAAAAGGTTTTACTTTTTGAGAGCCTTCCAACAGTATAAAGAAGGTCAAAAATAGAGTTTAGATGAGGCCGAAATGGCCTCAGGAAGTTGGCAGTTAAAGGTGGGGGGTGCAGCAATAACAGCTTTGGGCAATTTTTTGGCAATTTTTCGGGTTATTTTCGAGAAATTGTTTTCATAAAAAGATAGTACTTTTTAAGAGCTTTCTTTTGATATAAAGTACGTCGAAAACGGAGTTTAGAAAGAGGTCAAAAAAGCCTCGGGAAGTTGGTGGCGTAGTGTTGTTGCGGCTAGTAACGTTTTTTGTCGATCGGGCAGTTTTTCTAACTGTTTTTCGGTTAGTTTTTTAGCAGATTTTTTGAAAATTTTTTTTCATATTTTGAGAGCTTTCCAACGATATAAAACTCGTCAAAATGGAGCTTGGATGAGGTGGCAGGAGCCGTCTGAAAGCGACGGCAAAGCGGCACTGGTTGTGGCTGGTGGTGGCCAGCAATTTTCTCTCTCCCGGGACTGCTTTGTGTTGATTTTATAATAGATATATATGGAACTAATTTGATATATATTAATATATCATATAATATCAGGAAAATCTGATACCATCAGGACACTGAATCAATGGCGAATAGGAATTGAAACAGTTGATTCTTTTATGGAGACTGAAACACGTCAATGTTTTACTCGGATAATAAAATCAGGATATATGCATATTATATTTATATATATATATATATATATGTGTGTGTGTGTGTGTGTGTGTGAACTGCGTTGATGATTACATATCTGTTTTATTTATCCTGTTAATTTAATTAATTAGAAAATTTAGTTTTAATTAAAATATTTTTTAATGAAAAATTAAATTAAATTTTTTTAACCAATTTATTTTAATTAAATGAAAAAGATTTAGATATTTTATTTTTTTATAAAATATCACATTTAAGATGATTGTTTATAAAATCTGATATCTTGAAAAAATTGTAAAATTAATATCAAATTTTGAATTAATTAAATGAAAAAATATTTAATCGAAATAAATTATTATTTTTTTAAAAAATATAAAATAAAAAATAAAATAAATAAATGCCTTTAATCACTATCTTAGCTGAAAAACTAAAGAAAAATCTGTGGATTTATTAAATTTTATATTTTACGCATTTAAACACGAGAAGATAGTTTGATAAATCAGAATCTTTAGAATCGTGTACACGGGAAGATGTTTGATTCTTTTCAATCGTATGTTTTTCGAAATTAATAAATTTATTTTAATTAAATGAATTTTTATAACCCTAAAAAATATTTTAAAAATCTAAGTGGGAGAGAAAATTTATTCATAGATAAATTTTGCGGTCTCTGTAGACAACTCAATTTGACCCCGCCTAATCTTAGGCGAATCCGATGATGAAAACAGGTGGAATAGTATCTCAGTACGATCCTCGGGAGGTGATCCAAGCTCGGTATTTGAACCCAGTCATCAAAAACCTTCAAAATTTTCTAATCCAATGAAATTGTACCGAACCATCGATAACTTGTTGCCTAAGTCATTGCCAGAAGTGGCGACCGCCATGTTCATTATGGCGGCCGTCAATAGAACCTCTTGGAAACTCTAGCCAACATGGCGACTGCCAACTAACATTGTGGCGGCTGCCAATAGAACCTTTTCCAACTTAATGTTAGCTTAGTTCATTTTTGTAATATGCATATTTTGGTTATTTTCTTTAAAATGTATATTTAGAATAGTTTAGCTTATTTTATTAACAATTCATGTTTAGGTAATTTTAGCATTTCCAACTATATTTTTGTTCTTTTATGAAAACCATGATAGTTTAATTAATCTTTGTAAATATTGCATGCGAGTGTGTTCTATGTATCCTTTTAGCTAGAAATTGCATGCCTTAGGACATAGGATTTTTCTTTTGACATTTATTTATTTTGGAATGTTATGTACATATCTTATGTATTTTCTATACTTGATTTTGAATGTTCTCTCTTCAGCCTCATTTTTTTTATTTATATGCATTTGAGAAATCATATTAAAAACCCAATGATGATTAGTAGAGGCCAACCTTACGGTCGGGCGAACGGGGTGTCTAACACCTTTCCCGATTCGTACCTTAACCTCCGAACCCTCTTTTCTCTGGTTAACGTTTTTAAGATCAGTAGCCAATTTTATTTTTCTTAGTTTTTTCTCAAAAACTAAGTGGCGACTCTATTTTCAACAAAAGGGTTTCCAAAATTTGTCTTTCAAGGTGTTTAAAATAATTTTCAAAATATCTTTGAATTTCCTTATTTTTAACCCTCAAATCTCAAAGCCACAGTCTCCATCACTAGTTTGTAGGTAATTCAATTAAACCCTGCGTGTCGACACTTATGCTTGGGACATATTAATTTAAAAAGGGTAAACAGACTAGTAGCAGATGGACTTTCGACTTCATTGGAAGGAGAGGCACTTCTAGTCTGTGAATCTTGCTTAGAAGGTAAAATGACCAAGAGGCCCTTTTCGGCCGAAGGCTAAAGAGTTAAAGAACCATTTGAGCTACTTCATTTCGATGTGTGTGGTCCTATGACAATCTGGGCCAGAGATGACTTTGAGTACTTCATCAGTTTCATTGATGACTACTCAATGTATGAATACGTTTAGCTGATGCACCGTAAGTCTGAATATTTTGAAAAATTCAAAGAATTCAAGGCAGAGGCAGAGAAGCGTCTCGGTAAAAGTATCATATCACTATGATCCGACTGCAGTGGGGATACATCTTTGAAGAGCTTAAGGATTACTTGTTATCAGAGTGAATTACATCCCAGTAGACTACCCCTAGTACTCCACAGCAAAATGGTGTAGCCAAAAGAAGGAATATGACTCTTATGGAGATGGGAAGGTCAATGATCAGTTATTCAGGTTTACTCGATTCGTTTTGGGGACTCGTTTTAGAGACAGCGGCTTACATTCTGAACATGGTACCTTCTACTCCTATAGAATTGTGAACATGGCGTAAGCCTAGTCTGAAACACATTCAAAATTAGGGGTGTTCAGCACAGTGTTGAAAGGGAATACGGGTAAGTTGAAACCAATGAAAGAAGTTTGTTTCTTTATGGGGTATCCCAAAGGGATGAAGGGTGGTCTATTTTATAATTCTAAGGATTAGATGGTCATTGTTAGCACCAATACCTGATTCTTGGAAGATAAATATATTATGGATCACAAGCTCAATAGCAAAATTATTCTGAAAAAATTGAGAGAAAATACTAGTAGAATGGAAGAATAAGTCACTGATATTCCATTACCTCGTTCTAGTGGGAGGATTATCGGGACAGGTGTAAATCAAGAATAGGGTGCTGATGCATAGGGTTTTAATTCTACACAGCGTGTTACTACTAGTACACAAACACATGTAGTGCCTCATCATAGTGAGAGGGTTATTCATCAACTTGACCGGTATATGTTCTTAGGAGAGTCTTTTGACAAGATCCCGACAGAACTAAATACCGAGCCCTATAACTAAATAAAGCACTTCGAGATAAAAATGTAAATCTTTGGCAAAAGGCTATGAATTCAGAGATAAAATCTACGTATTCCAATCAGATCTAGAAACTTGTAGAACCACTCGAAGGGATAAAACTCATTGGATGCAAGTGGATCTACAAGAGAAAGAAAGGAGCAGACGAGAAGGTTGAAACCTTTAAAACTAAGCTTGTTGCTAAATGGTTCACTCAGAATGAAGGGATCGATTATGAGAAAACCTTTTCACCGGTAGCTATGCTTAAGTCTATCCGGATTCTCTTATCTATTGCCGCTCATTTCGATTACAAAATTTGGCAAATAGATGTCAAGACAGCTTTCTTTAATGGAAGTCTTGATGAGTGTATCTATATGAAACAATTAGATTGATTCATTGCAAAAGGCCAGGAGCACATGTTGTGCAAGCTTAAGAGATCCATTTATGAACTTAAGCAGGCATGGAGGTCTTGGAACACTTAGTTTGATCAAGTCATTAAATCTTATGATTTTTATCAGAGTCCGGATGAGTTCTGTGTGTACAAGAAGCGTGATGAAAGCATGGTGATCTTCCTAATACTTTATGTAGATGATATCTTGCTCATCAAAAATGATGTGGGGGCATTATCTACAATTAAAGTATGATTATCTGGGCAGTTTGATATGAAGGACTTAGGAGAGGCCAGTCACATCCTTGGGATCAAGCTTATGCGAGATTAAAAACAAAAGATGTTAGACTTATCACAAGTAAAGTATATCGATGATATCATTGCTTATTTTAGCATACAGGAGTTTAAGAAATGGTTTCTCCCTTTAAGGTATGGAATCACTCTATCCAATGATCAGTGTCCTAAGACACCAAATGAGATAGAGAAGATGAAGGCGGTTCCTTATGCTTCGGCAATAGAAAGTCTCATGTATGCTAGTTTTGCACTAGACCCGACATCTTCTTTGCCATTGGCATAGTTAATAGATATCAGCCTAACCCAAGGCAAGAGCACTAGACTGCGATAAAAAATATAATCAAGTACCTTAAAAGGACTAAGAATTATACGTTGGTTTACCAAGCAGACAGTCTAGTACCTTTGGGGTATACAAATACAGATTTCCAGTCAAATATAGAGCTTACATCAGGAGACAACTTTGTAAATCTTTTACAAAGAGCTTACCGGCTAAGACTTTTGATAGTCATGTAGAGGTCATGGGAGTCAGATGTATGGCAGCATAATTTTGAGTATAAGTGGAAGATTGTTAGGGTTAGTATAAGTGGAAGATTGTTAGGGTTAGTATACTGAAAATCATATCTTTAGTATTTAATTTAATTTTAATAAAATTAATTTTTTATTTTATGATAATTTTTATAAGCAATATATGTATATCATTTCTTTGTTATGCATAGATGTTCAATATTCTATATAGTATTTAATCTAGTGTGTAGAATACGGCTTGCACACAGAATATTAGATTTTAGGTGTTTTGCAAAATATAAGTTTTATGTTCACAGTATAGATGGAATGGACAAACCATCGGTATGATTGTGGCACAGAGTTTTCGTAGGCCTGTCTTGGTTATGGAGAACAGGTAATAACGTCGTCTATTGTTTCGACTCTCTGTGCCAATACACTTTGTATGTATTAAATGGGACATTTAGGTAATTAATTTTATTCTAACTATATAAATTAATTCACACCCCAAGGTTATTATAAATAGTGCTTATCATCTTAATCCTAAAATAATTATTAATTTACATATATTTAATATTAATTATTTTGATTCATTAGAGGGTGCAATCTTATATGGGACTACATTCCTGGTTAGTTGGATAGAGGTATTATTTATATAACAAATATTAATTATTAACAGAATTCACGTCCTGAAAGATCGGGATTGACGATACCACCTTAAAGAAGCTTATAAGTTTTGATTGGGCCAAACTATGCAGGTGGATTTGATTATTTGGCAGTCAAATAATTTAAGTGAAAGGGCTTAAAGAATATCAAGATACCGATTAAATTAAATTGTCAGTAATTAAATTTAATTGGCGAGTATCGAGAATCTTAACGTGGGGAGAAATGGTAAGCATTTCATAATAAGAGCTCAATGCAAGACGGTGTTGAGATTATGGATTATAGTGCAATTATAGTTCTTTTGTAGTGTGGATTGTAATTCAGTGTTTTATGAAAATTACAAAAATCACTACTAGTTTTCTATAGTTGCAGATACCGTTATGAAGTTTGCTTAATTGCAAAAATCGCTAATACATGTCTGTGTTCCACTGAAAGTCTTACGCATAATTACTCCACTGGTTCCTGCTGTAGCCCTATAAATATGTGGATAGGATGAACCGATTTCATAACTTGTTTTCTTAGACTAAAGCTATCCATGTTCTGCCGGTACGCTTTCTTGATAGATTGTAACCCACCCTACATTCAAGAATCGAATAAGAGAATACAGTAGAAGATCTGATAGGAGCTTTAATTCCAATTCAAATCGTAGTTGAAGATTCAACCGGTAAAAAGGTATTTTTCTAAATTAACTTCGGATGCACGGAATTTATTTTGATCGTTCGTCATCAAAAGTTTTAACTGGAGCCCATTTTAGCATTTGCCAATCCAATTAATTTTTTTCGTTAATCATTTGCAAAAACAAAGATCTTAGAAATTTTGCCTCCAATAGGGAGAGTATGGGTTAACACTGAACGATCGTTTCATCAAAGAGGGAGACAACTTCCCTTACTGTGGATTTCCAAAGCCTTGGATTGAGGAACAGAATTAATCAAAAATTGTCGGGGTTGGAGATCTTCTTCAACCATGAATTATGTGGCAGTGAAGAGAAAATAGAAATACGGCAGATGGGCTTTATTGAGAAAATACAAGCAAACTGGGCAGTTCATTGTGAAGAAGAAGATGTGGGTTCTTTTTTTGATGAAGAGATGGCTTGAGTGCATATAGGTAACAAAGAAGATGAGGCCATGCTAATGATGAATGCCAACGCTCCTGTCGATTACACTACACTTATCATGGATGCTGCTGAGATGCAAAAGAGTTAGTCCTTTGAGTCTTTTTCGTATGCATGATGTAGAAAGTGAGTTGAAATCCGAGTCTGTTGTGTCCGTTTTAATCGAGTCTGTAAATAGTGTCTATAACGAAAAGTCTGCCGGGAATGCACCTGTTGGCATCTCGAACCCCTTTCGCATTGAGTCCCAAGTCGTAACCTCTGTTATGATTAATCAAATAAAATCAAACTTTCCTTACTTCGCTATGCCTCAAATATTTTGTGTGGATTCTAAAAATCTTAACAAATTTAAGAAGGATATCCCCCAAGAATGAAAACTTTTAATTGTAAAAGAAGAAGAAATGCGGGCCAAATCTGTAATGGAAGAAACTGTTTTAATAAATCTAAATAATGAAAAGTATCCACAGTTAGTTCAGGTCGGTTCTACACTCTCTTCGAAAGAATGCGAATAATTAACCTTTTTATCTACCAACACAAAATCCCTCTCCATCTCGATGTCAAATCTATCAAGCAGAAGCATAGAAGAATTAGGCTGAACTGAGTTGTAAAGATAAAGGAGGAGATCACCAAGCAGATAGATGCCAGATTTCTTTTGGTCATGTAGTACCCGATGTGGGTTGTTAACATCATCCCAGTACCAAAGAAAGATGGAAGAATCCAAGTGTGTGTCAACTTTACGGATCGTAAGACGGCTAGTCATAAAGATGACTTTTCTCTCCCCCACATAGACGTGTTGGTAGATAACACTGCAAGGAATGCACTCTTATCTTTTGATAGTGCCGGTTGACTGAGAAAAGACTACCTTCACGACACCTTGGGGTACCTATTGTTATAAGGTCATGCCATTTCGGACTGAAAAATGTGGGGGCAACCTATCAAAGGGATGCAACCACGTTGTTGCATGACATGATACACAAAGAAGCAGAGGTATATGTGGAAGACATGATCGTGAAGTCCAAGACTAAAGAAGGGCATGTCATCACGCTAAGGAAAATCTTCAAGCAGATAAGAAAGTATATGATGCATTTGAACCCGTAGAAGTGTGCTTTTGGAGTGACAGCAGGGAAAATGCTTTGATTTATGATCACGCAACGAGGTATAGAAGTAGATCCGTAAAAAATGAAGGCCATCCTCGAAATGCCTGCCCTGATAACTGAAAAGGATGTAAGGAGTTTTTTGGGAAAGATTCAATTCATCAGTCGGTTTTTAGCCAAGTTAACCACTGTTGGGGTTGTATACTAAAAACTATGTTTGGATTTTTGGTATTATTTTTATTTATTAATAAAAATTATTTTTTCAAATGAGAATCTTTATGAACAATGTATGCGATTCATTATTTATTTAATGTTATGAACGGGCGTCTTTTATTCTACATTGTATTTAATCTAGTGTGTAAAGTTCGGCTTACACACGGAAGACTAGATTAAAGGTTCTTGTAAAACTTAAGTTTTGGTTCACAGTTTAAATAGAATTGGATAAACCATCGGTACGACTCTAGCATAGAGTTTTAGTAGACCTATCTTGATTACGGAAAACAGATAATAACATCATCTATTATTCTGACTCATTGTGCTAGTTCATTTTGTGTGTATTGAACAGGACCACATTGAGGTAATTAATTTTATACTACTTATATAAATTAATTTACACTCCATGATTATTTTGAGTGTTTATGTTCTTATTTCTAAAATAATTATTTATTTACATATATTTAACATTCGTTGTTTCGAATCATTAGAGGGTGCGATCCTATATGGGTCAATAATCCTGGTGAGATGAATAACGATATTAATTATATTGTGGATATTAATTATTAACGGAATTTACGTCCTGATTAGTCGGGATTGATAATACCCCCTCAAGGAAGCTTATAAGTTTTGACTGAGCCAAATCCTGTAGGTAGATTTAATTATCCGACAGTTAAATAAGTTAAGCGGAAGGGTTTAAAATTTTTTTGAAGAAACCGATTAAATATAATTGTTAGTAATTTAATTAAATCGGCAGATATTTATAATCTTAACGTGAGGAAAATAATAAGCATTTAATAATAAGAACTTGAATAATTGATTCTGAGAATAAAGCTGAGAGTGCAATTATGATTCTTTAATGGAATGAATAATAATTTATGTTTTATAAAATTGCTTTTGGATTGAGACAGAATTTAATAATTACATTGGAAGCTCATATCTTATTTATCAGGATTGTATACTAAAAACTAAAGATTTATTTTTAGTTTTAGTATTTAATTTTATTTTAATAAAATTATTTTTTCATTTTATGAGAATCTTAATGAGAAATGTATGCAATATTATTTTTTTAATGTTATGTATAGTTGTCTTTTATTCAGTATAATATTTAATCTAGTATGTAGAGTTCGGCTTACACACAGAAGACCAGACTATAGGATCTTGTAGAATATAAGTTTGATTCACAGTTTAGATGGAAATGGATAAACTATTGGTACGACTGTAACACAGAATTTTAGTAAGCCTGTCTTGGTTACGGAGAACAGATAATAGCGTTGTCTATTATTCTGACTCGTGTGCTAGTACACTTTGTGTGTATTGAACAGGACCATATTGGGGTAATTAATTTTATACTGACTATATAAATTAATTCACACCCCAAAGTTATTATGAGTGCTTATACTCTTAATTCTGAAATAATTATTATTTGTGCATATTTAATATACATTGTTCTGATTCATTAGACGGTGTGATATTTTATGGGTCTATAGTCCCAGTGAGTTGGATAGAGATATTAATTATATGGTGAATATTAATTATTAACAGAATTCACGTCCCAATTATTCAGAATTAACAATACCTCTTAAGGAAGCTTATAAGTTTTAACCATGTTAAACCCTACAGGTGGCTTTGATTATCCGGCGATTAAATAAATTAAGCGGAATGACATATGAAATTTTAAAGATGCCGATTAAATTAATTTATCAATAATTAAATTTAATTGGCGGGTATCGAGAATCTTAAGATGGGGAGATGAGTTAAACATTTAATAACAGGAGTTCAATGCAAATTGGTCTTGAGATTATGACTAAGAGTGCAGTTATAGTTCTTTAGTGGTGTGAACTATAATTTAGTGTTTTATGAAAATTGCAAAAATCGCTGCAAGATTTTCATAATTATAGAAACTGCTGAGAGGTTTGCATATTTGCAAAAATCGCTGGATGGATATTTGGGTTATACTAGAAGTCTATGTCATAATTACTCCATAGGTCCCTACTGTAGCCCTATAAATATGCGAGTAGGTTGAACCAAAATCATAAGTTATCTTTCAAGACTAAGTTTATCCTGGTTCTGCCGGTTTCAGTTCTCGAAGGATCGTAGCCCACACTACATTTGGGAATCCCATCGGGAATACAAAGTTTCAAATTGGAAAATCAAAATTCATAGTTGAAGAATTAACTAAAAGGTATTCATCTGAATTAACTGTGGTGGCATGGGTTTTTATTCTGATCGTTCAACATCAAAATTTTTTTATCTGGAGCCTATTTTAATGATTGCTCGTCTAGTTTTATTTTTTTAAAAAATTATTTACAAATCAATGATCTTGCCAATTTACATACAACAATTGGTATCAGAGCCGTTTTGATTTTTATTTACGATTTATCAAGGGGCTGGGTAGTTTTAGAACTGTTCTAACTTTATTTTACAGCGTTTTAATCCCAGTTCTATGATTATCGCTACATTCATGTTTGATTGAATGGTTTGAATGATGATTTAATTTTTTTTTAATCACGAGAGTTAATCGTTATAATTTAAGCTTTTTTAATTCAATTGTGAACCTACAGGACATAGGTTTTCGATGTAAAAACTTTTATTTGTATTTAAATATTATTTAGAATATTTAAGAATAGCCTTGTATATCCAAGAACAAGAAGAACAGTTGGCGGCATAACCGACGGTACCAGCGGTGGTTTCGGGTGTTTTAGGCCACAGATCGCGGTGGTTTTTCAGTGATTTTGAAGCAGGTTTTTTCAGTAAGTTCTCTTTAGATTTTATGCATTAAAAACAGTACCAAAACAGGTCCAAAGACCAACAAAAAACTGGCACAAAAATAGCACTGGCGGTGATTCGGTGCTAATTTTCCATATTTTTTGCAACGTTTTTCGAAACTGATTTTGAGTAAATCTTTAGGCATAAAATAGAAGTAAATAGTACCTAAATAAATGGACCAAAACTATAGAAAAACGGAGGCAAAATAGCCACACAACCGGCGGCAACAAGCGGTGACAACCAGTGGCGGCGGCACCGGAATGTTCGGCCCTATTTTCGAGGCTCTTTCAGGACTGTTTTTGAGATGTTCTTCAAGACAACATGTTGCTGGATATCAGTGATAAAAATAGGTGAAAATAGGAACCAAAACTACCACGAGAAAAGCCCAAACGGGCAGCGGCAAGGAGGGAGAGGCGCAAGGGCAGCGGCAAGGTTTTTCAGCGCCCATCGAAAGTTATTTTTTGAGCTATTTTTGAACCAGAGTTTTAACAAAAAATCGTATATTTTTAGAGCTATTTTTCAAAAAAAAAATTGCGTCAAGAACGGAGTTCGGGAGAGGTGGCAAAAGCAGCCTGAACCGGCGGCTTGTAGATAACATGTTTATCTTACTGTCCACCAAAATTGAGCATAAAATTTGAAGTTTTCATAGGTCAAAATCCTCCCCAAAGTCACTATTGTAAATCTGTGACTGATAGAGCTCTCTGTCACATGTTTTTGTACGATTAAAAACCTATGTTTTTGATGGCCAAATCCAAACGTGGTTTTCATAACAAATGTAGCTGCATATTAAACTATTTACTGACAAAAAATTAGCCCTAGATACCCTCAGATGGTCCCCCAAAGGTCTTGTACATTCTCTGTTGAAAATAGGTTTTGCTGAACTTTTTAATGCTGACTGAACCCATTTTATAAAATGGCCAAAATCATCAACTTTTTCCAAACAACTAGCCTTAGTACAAAACATGAAACTTGTAGGGGACACCTTAAACTAGAACATACCAAAACTCAGACCCATAGCCTTTGATTTGGTACTCCAAAACCAAGGCTAACAGAGACCCAAATCCTATACTTTTCTCTGGAATGTGCTGAATGATTTTCTCTTAATTGATAAAAATGACCCATTTTTCCTAGGATCAGACCTTAGTGTTAAACACTGTTATGCTTTTTAATTTGACACTTGAATATTTACCTTAATTTAGTTAAGGATATGATGGCATGTTACGTTGTGGGACTTAAAATATAGGCTTTAATTAAATTGTGTTGGATGATTAGTATATGAAAATGATTATTTGATAATTAGAATCCATGTTGTTAAGTGAAATTCATGTCATACGAATTATAGTTTGTGCATCATATACTTGTACTTCATGCTTTAATGAGTTGTACCATGAGCTATACCTTGCTTAGATACCATACTATATATAGTTGTCCAAGACATTTTCATTTCATCATATTGGAGTCCTTTCCGTATCTACCGTTGTGGGTTGGGTAATATTAAAATTATTCTTTTTTTGGCTCCTAGTTTAGGGTGTGCCTGGTAGCCATTTTTTTAACTGTTTTGGGAAATATTCCCTCTGAGCACCTCGGGTGTGTCCCCAGTGTTTAAAAAGAAAGATTTGTTATTTATGAATACTGTTGGTGTCACACCTCAAACTCTAGGTCACGCAAAAAAAAAAACTACCGAACAACCACCAGAACCAGCTAAACAGGGGATGAAAACCATAAAGTCCATACGAGACTAAAAATACACTACCGAGGGTTTATTTGAATTAAAAGAGTAGCCTAAAAGACTACGATTCCGACCTCATAAGGCAAGCCCTAAAAAAACAAAGGACACGTTTTGGAGAAGAAACCCTTTTAAAAGGAGCTTAGGTCGTTCTAAAATCTCCCTCGAAGCACAAGAGTTTGAATGAAGCATAAACTATTTGAAAACCCCGTTTGCAAACCGTTGCACCAACCAACGAAAAACGTAATATGAAATTATGAAAAACAACAACCAACCTATGGTTCTCTCGAAAGCATAAAACATGCATACATCAGCCTACGGCCATAAAAAAATCATATGCATTACAACATGTTATAACCCAATAAGAAACATATACAGAAAGGTATAAACTACATAACAAAGACCAAAAAATAGGGTCTCGTCAACAACCACCTCCAGGCACCTCAAGGTCACCCTATAGGACCATGTCCACCTGAAAAATGTTTTACAATAAAATCCCACACCATGAGCCGAAGTCCAATAGAAATAGACTGTAAAGCAATAAAGAAGGTTATGCAATCATAAGCATACAGACTCAACTACGGGAGCCAAAAAGGTTTTCCCACCTTTAAAACCACAAGTTTTCCATCAGGTCAACACGAGCCTCAAAAATAGTTTTACTTCATAAAACCCCCCGTTTCTACCCTTAAAACCATGCAGATCTACAATGCAGATAATATGCCAAAGTTAGAGGAAAACAGTAATCAAAACATGATTTTTTCGCTCGGATCACACAACTAAGAATAAAACGTTATTTTCCCACTCGGACACACAACCGAGGAAAATAAAATGATAACACAGTGAAAAAGAAGTATTCTCCACTCAAGTCACACAACCGTGGAGAAAAAGATAAAATGAATTTCTATGTACCGACTCTACCACACAGACAAAGGTAACAACTATAGACTCCTACCCATTACCCTAGTCCTGAACCACTTAAGGCCTGCTAGATAATGACAAATTCTATACAGAGTCATAACAACGTAACTGCTCAATTTACGGACCCAAAACCTGAGGGTACAGAGCACCTACTACTTAATTTATGGGGATTAACCCGAAGGTACAAAGCACCTACGCTGAGCACGTTTTTAGACTTCCACCGAGGAGCAATAGAAGCCCAACTCAACACACCCACTATCACGGTACATTTATAGAAATCATTTAAAAACCAACCGCAGCTTAACTATGAAAACCTGTAAAACAGTTATACATCAACATGTATAAAAAGAGATCCACTCCATCAACATGGAGATCTACTGGCATATAAAAACATACTTTTAACAAATGTTTTAAAAGTTGAGACTATACCCTGAGGGTTAGCTCTAAACCTCTAAAAACACATTTTTCCACACATCCCACAAAATACCTCATTTTTAAACCTCATTTTTAAACCTCCTTTTGAAAACCACGGATCTCAACACATCCAAATCATGTATAAAAACCAAGAAAGGCGTAAAACCAATTTTTTACCCAAAAACCAAGGTTTAAACATGAAAACCATATTTAATGTATTTTCTACCCGGTGAAAACACATATAATCGCATATAACACCATTTAACAAGAGTAGGGTCTTCAATCCTACCTTGGTGAGCCAAAAGCTTAACGTCTCGAAAATTAAACCTCGACAAAATAGAATTTTGTTTGGATATATGCGAAGCCCCCGGCACCAACATCAAGGATCCGCTATCAGTTTGCTAAAAATCGAGCCCTAGGCCCATCAGATTCTAGAGAGAAGGCAGAGGTTTTAGGAGAGAGAAAGCAGATTTGAAAATCAAAATATCCCAAAATATCCAATACGCCTGATATTTATAGACCAAGGCAAAAATCCACGATTCAGTCGACTGGACCCCCAATCCAGTCAACTAAATGAGACTATTGAAAATCGAAAATGAGCCTTGCCGACATAGTCAGTCGACTGACCTCCAGGTTCAGTCGACTAAAGGAACTCACTTTTTTCCCAGTCGATTGGGTCCTCCAGTTTAATTGACTGGACTACTGAAGAGAAATGGTCCTTTGTGAGAAACAGGTTTTTTAGCCCAAACACTAGCCAAACAAGCCTTAACGGGACCCAAACACGCGCCAAAGGTGTACCTCAAACATTACTGAGGTCATGAGATAATTTGAACACTTAATCATTCCAAAATGAAACAGGTCAGGGTCTCACAACTCTCTCCCTCTTAAAAGAATTTTGTCCCCAAAATTCAACACCGAAACTCAAGCCAATCACTGTCCCACAACTATCAACAATCTCTGATACAAGCCCAGCAACACCACATAACAGCATAAGTGCCCAAGCAACTGAAATTCTAAACTTGTCGTGTAAGTATATGGTTCTAAACCATAGGATTAATGACGGTAAACTGATAGGATCTTATGTAGCGCCCCTGACCCGTTTTAATATAATTTTAATATATTTTTGGAAACCAACCCAAAATGAAAACCCTCTCTAAACAATTAAATTTTCATATATATCCAGTTTCAAATAAATGCTTGTGATTTTCCAAGAGTTTATTTACAACCACAATATCATTATACTCATCTGATCAAATTTACATACAAACATGATACAAATACAAAGAGATATAAAATTATTCTTCTAACTTCTAGCCTTTTTTATAATGCAATCTTGGCCCTGGTGTCGCTCCTGGTCCTTGAAACCTGAAATGGTTTTGTAAACAGACGTGAGCCAAAGCTCGTAGGATATAGATTAACTCAAATGTGATGCATGATTGGTGAGGTGTAATGGGTGCACACAAAAATTTAATCAAAATCTTGTCATTTATCTCCAAAAATAACTTCACATTGTATAACTGAGTTTTGTAAAAAGATTATTGCCTCATACTTCTTAATTTCCATGAAATTAACCATTACACCATTTTCAATTGGTCCGACTCATTTGTCATTCACCATTAACCCAACACATCTTGCCCTTTTTAATTGCCCCAATACACATTACCATTTTATTATATTTCCAAGTTAAGGTTTTACCAACCCAATTATGTATAACACACGTATATACCCACGCTTTGCCAACACATTTCATATTTTACCAATTCATGGCTCAAAACATAGGTACCGGCATCGGATGAGCGTATAGACCCACGTAACGTTACTCTCAACCCGGCCACACAGACCCCATGAAGTAACGGAACGTTCTATACCCCGAAACGACTAACGTCTTTTCCCGATCACTAGCCGACGTGTAGAGAACCCAACTACGTCCTTTCTCGGTCCTTAGTCCATTGCAGAGAACCCGATTACGTCCTTTCCCGGTTGCTAGCCAGCGGGCAGATAATCCAATCTGCACATTTTTCCAGACATTCACCGAGGAGCAACTCGTGCCCAACCTTAAGTAATTCAGAAATCGGTCATTTTCAACATATCACAACATAACATGCACATATGTGAGTCCAACCCAAATGGTTCCTCTCACCAAACCCATATCATTATATGTGTTCATTATTCACTTTTCTATCATTTTCGGGCTCATACCCAGATCAATCGTTCATGTGATTTCAAATTCATAAATTCATCGATTTTACCCAACAAAACCCACAAATTTGGCTTGACATCAACATGTGTCACATAATTTTATGGAATAAGTTTATAATAGGTTATGACAACCTTTAATCTGACCAATACTCACTTCAATTTCGATATACCGGTTCTTCAAACCCAAACCCCAATTCTCATTTATAAACTACATAAAGTGCCAACACGTAAATGACTCAAACATGACCATGTCATTTGAACAAAATAGAATGCACCTAATATAGATAGCTATGTATATGTTCACAACTCAGATTTCTCTTTCGAAGGCTTAGTATTGCTAGAAGATGACTATGTCATATCACCATATTCAGATACTCATTCTTGTTCTTAAAAACCTTGGTTATATTTTGAAAACCCACTCTACGGCAAAACCCCAACCAATTCATACAATCCAAGTATTCCAACCCAAGTACGATGAAATTGGTATCTATAGCCCAGTGGACAAGAAATTTGATAAAAAGGGGCCCAATATTGGTGAAAAAATCATTTTTCAAAATATTTGGCCAAAAACGGGTGGAAAGTGGTTAAGAAAATTTGACATAGCCTCACTAATTTGGTCATAACATTTTCTACAAAAAGAATTTTCTCGTGAGAGTAGTTTTGTTGGAAAGAGAACTTCCGGGGCTTCGATATGAGTACAAAAATGACCCCATTCGGAGTCCGGATGAGGGAGATATGATCAAAACAAGTTGACCCTGTGCAGTCAGTCCGCTTGAGCTGACGTCGGGCGCTCGAGCGCCCAACTCTCTGCCAGTTGAGCGCTCGAGCGGACAGGGCTCCGTTCGAGCGCGCAGTCGCTTGAGAAAACCCCAGATTTGCCCATATTTTGAGTTTCTAAATTCAAAACCCTTAATCCTTCATCTAATAGGTCTCACATCTCAATTTCCACCATAAGAACATTAGATTCAAACTTCATAATCCCTTTTTATGCAATGATTCCCCAAAATCATGGTTAAACTTTTCTTAAAAACCCCCATTTCCATCAAACCCAATGCAATACACCCACAAATCTATCAATCTATCCATCAAACATGAAATCAACTCTATTTTTATGCATATAAGCAAAATATCAGCCCAAATCTTAACACACATACGAGAAAATCTAGATCCTACCTCAAATTTATTCAAAGGCTTGAGATTCTTCCAATTTCTCCCTCCTAGGGCTTGGATGTTGAGAGATCTTGCTTCTAGAGTACTTTATCTTCCATTTTCTTGCTCCGAAACTTGATTTCTACCCTTTCTTGCTTCCAATCTAGCTTCAATATTCAATTTCCATGGTGGAGGGTTAGGATTTTCAGGTGGAACATAGGTTTCTCTCTCTAAAAAGAAGAAGAGGAGAAGAGGAGGAGAAGAGAAATGAGAGAAGTGAAGGTCTCTCTCACGTGGGTTGAGAGCTTGGGTTATATATATATACTCCCCAATTTTCTCCAAAGTTCTAGAATTTTCCATGCATATCCCGATAGGCCGCTCGAGCGGACCCCTACCGCTCAAGCGGTGACCCCTGAAGCTGATTTCCACGAATTTTCTTAAAATTCAACTCAAACTCCCAACTTTGCTCCCATTCTAATATTTAAATCTTTCCACTAGCACACCCATATCAATATCATCCATCATTACATAATTAAAATTTTAATTCTCCCTCCAAATTAGCACTTTTCTCAAATCTACCGAAGGTCTCAAAACAAGTTTCGATTAAATCCTAAAAATAAAAAGGGATCGGGTCACTACATCTTTGGTCTTAGTAAGATTAAAATCTTAACATGAGCAAAACTTAAAAATCAGACCCCAAGAAAAAAAATACTAAAACAAATAGACAACCCTCTAACCTCGAAGATCATTAAGTTACCCTAAGAACACTCACTCAAAACTCTAATGGGTTAAACTTAGAAATGAAACTTCGAACCCCAAACCGTTCTTAAGAAATGCTAACCTGACCTCGTAACCTTTCAAGCCCAACAATCTATATGTATTATCCTGTTACAGCGAAATCCGACTTCCAAATCCAAAGAATAAGAAAATCCAACCTAAGCCTCAACGTGTAAAGAAAATCATACTCAAAGACCTAAATTCCGTGACTTCCAATAATCACACTTCGACCCCAAGTCTTTAAGATAACTATACTTTCGCCTAAGACACCAAAGTTCATAGCAAGTTGTCAATTCCGTATGAAGACACTTAAATCCTCATCTAGATTACACCCAAAAGTTCCTAAAACTCTTAGTATTAATAATTACACATTAGTCCCTCACATCTTTAAAATTTTAGAAAAGTCCATAGGATATTTCTCACCCATAATTCTCTACAACCAACATTAATTAATTTATATATATATATATATATATATATATATATATATATATATATGCTAAATACATATATATCATGTGTGTGAGACCACCTAGGAGTATGTACTAACTTTCTTCCAATAAGATAAAATACAATATCTCAAATCAAATCAAATCAAATCAAATTTTAACTTTCAAGAAAATTTAATTATATTTTCAAGACTTGCAAAAAATAATAATAATTATAATTATAATTAAATAATAAGAATAATAGAGGATAAACAAATAACCAAATAATATAATAAATGTTAAAAATGATAGCAACCATAGAGTTTAAAATAATAATAGTGTATAAAATGTTAAATTACAAAATAATAATCCCACCACCAACACATCCTCTAACAAAGTTTTATATATACAAGTATATATATATATATATATATATATATATATATATAAAGATTTCTACAATACAATTAATAATTTCAAATCTTTACAATACAAAATCACAATCTCCAATACAAGCTTGTTATATACACAAATATCTATATACATATAATAAAAGAATCTCTACAATAATATAATAATCAATAAAGTATTAAATCTCTACAACACTAATCTCAATTTAAAATAATAAAAAATAATAATAATAATAATATTTTTTATTTAATGATGTGACTACAACACAAACTCACACAAACTCCAATACAAATTTTGTACACATAAGTATACATACATACGTAAGAAAATATCTACAACAAACACAATAAAATAATCAATAAATTTTAATTCTGTACAACACTAAGTCTCCATTAAAATAATCAAAAATAATATTATAAATGTATAGGTATATATATGTAGGAGGATATGTATATATAATTATACTATTCTCTACAACCTAATAAAATAATCAAGAAACAAAAGAAAAAGTTATTTTAGTATATAATAATCAAAAGTAAAAAGTGACTTTAGTCCATAAAACAAATAATTAAATAAAACAATAGCTTATTATATATATATGTATATGTGTATCTATAAATCTCTACAAATAACCTAATCAAATGTAACAATCTAATTTAATAATATAACCTTGAGTCAACTTGTATATTAATATAAAGAAACTTAATACAACATATAAATAAATAAATAATAATAAAATAATATTAAATCATGTAATTTAGTTTTAAAATTTAAATTTATCAAATTAAATTAAAACTAGTATGAAAGTAATTTAAAATAAACATCAAGTTACGAAATTGTACAAAAATTAAAATTTAGCACAACTACTACTACAACTAAATAATGCTATAATTAAACTAAGATGTAAAAATTAAGTACAACACCTAAAATTATTATATTAATTCAAATCATTAATATTCATAGTTAAAAATATACATTAAGTAAATTTTTAGATACAATTTTTGAACAATGTAGTACATATATATCATTAAATATACAATAAAACAATATTATACAATAAAATTTGAAATTGGAGCCAATTCTCCCTCTCTTGACCAGCTACTATGGAGACTAGCACACTCAATCTCATTTTTATATACATATTGTCATACATGCATGGGTTTTAAGTGGTCCTAGTCTCCCATAGGTCTTACATATATATCATAAACCTATTTTAACTACAAATTTGATTTTAAAAAGAGGAAAACGCACTCCCTCCCCCTCCATTTTTGTCCATCCCTCTCACTCCCTCTTTGTGTTTGTACTTTAAGTGTTCAAAGTAGGTTTTAGAGAGAGAAAGTGAGGAAAAGTTGGTACTCTTCAAGTGTTCTTCAAGATTCTTGAGTTTTTCTTCAAGAAGCACTCCAATCAATCATCCACCAAGCTATATCAAGGTAGAAACAATATCTTTATACATTTACTTTTCTTTTACAAGTCTCCTCTCATCTTTAAATCTCACCAAAACCCAAGATCCATACTCAAACTCATGAGATGTGATCTTGAGACTTATTTTTGGTTGTCTCTCTCTCTTCTCACCATCCACCACCTTCTTTTGATTTCCATCCATGTACTGTTAAGGTTAGTATACTAAAAATCATATTTTTAATATTTGATTTTATTTTAATAAAATTAATTTTTTATTTTATGAGAATATTTATGAGCAATGTATGTGTATCATTTTTAATGTTATACAAAGATGTCTAATATTCTGTATAGTATTTAATCTGGTGTGTAGAGTACGGCTTGTACACAGAAGATCAGATTTTAAGTTCTTGCAGAATATAAATTTTATGTTCACAGTTTAGATGGAAATGGACATTGTCATGCCCCAAACACTAGGGTCACGCGAAAGCCTACCAAAATACTGTTTAAGAAAATAAGATTTGCAGTTGGAAAACTATCAACTCAAAAATATGTAACATTTGGATAAAAGATCCCCATAGTTCAACTCTCATAAACAGTAAACATGAAATCACATACATGAATAAGTATATCACCTCCAGGCGTACAAAACTCGCCTTCTAAAATAGGCATCACATGTAAAAGGACATGTCAAACTAGGAAAACTACAACTAGTCTTCTGCCACCACAGGAATCTAGGTTAATTCCACATGCTCACCTGAAAAAGGTTTTTACAGCAAAATAGGTTTTTGGGTCCAAACACTAGCCAAATGAGCCTCTACCAAACCCCAGAAAGCGTAAAACACATTTATACATGTTGTTCTACAACATGAAACATAAACCATGCATTGAGGCTATTCATATACTAAAATAAACACGTCATGTGTATAAATAATTTAAAAAGAAAGGGTTCCGGGTCTCACAACTCTCCCCCTTAAGGAATTTTGTCCCCAAAATTCGCAACAAGGTCACGAGGTAAACAGGTCTAGGTTTCTAGCACGCATCCCAGACTCGAGCTCCCATGTCACTTCTTTAACCCCATGATGAAGCCATAGGATCTTGACATAAGCAATTATCCTCCCCCATAACACCTACTCATTTGTATCTAGAATCTTCACTAGACGCTCCTCATAAGTGGCATCCTTATCAACCTGCAGTTCAGCCCAATCTAACACATGTGAAGAATCAGGCTCGTACCTCCGAAGCATGGAAACGTGAAACACGTTGTGCACAAATGCTAACTAAGGTGGCAAAGACAAACGATATGCGACCTGTCCAACTCTGTTGGGGAGCTCAAATGGTCCAATAAAGTGCGGTGATAGCTTCCCACTATGACCAAACCTCCTGAAACCTCTACGTGGTGAGACCTTCAAGAACACATGATCCCCCACTACAAACTCTAAAAGTTGCCTCCTCTATCTGTATAACTCTTCTGGTGGCTCTAAGATGTCATAAGGTGTTGACGAATCAAGGTAACCTTCTCTGTCATCTCCCGCACCAAGTCAGGTTTCAAGACTATGGTCTCTCCCACATCTGTCCAATACACGGGTGACCTACACGGTCTTCCATACAAAGCCTCATACGGTGCCATTCCAATACTGGACTGATAGCTATTGTTGTACGTAAACTCTGCCGAAGGTAAATGGTCCTCCCAAGAACCTCTAAAATTATGGACACTAGCTCTGAGCATATCTTCCAGAATCTGTATAGTCCTCTCAGACTACCCATCCATCTGGGGGTGAAAAGCAGTACTGAACATCAAGTTCGTCCCCAAAGCCTCCTAAAGACATTGCCAAAAGCGCGATGTGAAATGCGGGTCTTGGTCAGAAATAATAGACACTGGCACTCCATGCAACCAGACTGTCTCTCTGACATATAATCTACTCAGTCGGTCCATCGAGTCCTTCACACGGATGGGGAAAAAGTGTGCAAACTTCGTCAACTTATCAACCACAACCCATACGGCGTCGTGTCCCTTAGGTGTTCGATGAAGTCCTGACACAAAGTTCATCGTGATATTCTCTCACTTCCACTCTAATATCAGTAATGGCTATAGCAGTCCTGCCGATCTTTGGCGTTCTGCTTTCACCTTCTGACAGGTAAGGCACCGAGAAACAAACTGGACCACGTCTCTTTTCATTCCCGTCTAACAGAACTGACGACGTAGGTCATGATACACCTACGTGCCTCCAGGATGCACTGCAAGGTGAGAATGATGACACTCACGTAGTATATCTGCGCGACATGACTCTGGCACAAACAACCTCCTAGCCAACCTCAGACTCTGATCTGAACCCACAATCCATCCCGTTGTATCCTCTCCACTAGCAACACGATCCCGTATCATCTAAGCCTTCTCGTCCGTCTGCTGGACCTCTAGCACATGTGCTATCAATGCTGGTCGAGTAACTACTGAAAACAGGGTGGCACCTGTCGCTGTCTCTTCGAGACACAGATCAAACTCTCCAACCTCTCCAAGCATATCCCATTTGCGTATAGCTACAGAAGCTAACGACCCATGAGATCTCCTACTGAGAGCATCTGTCACAACATTAGTCTTCCCTAGAAGATACTGCAAGTCAAAATCATAATCTTCTAACAACTCCATCCATCGTCGTTGGTGCAAGTTCAGGTCCTTCTGTGAAAACAAGTATTTCAGACTCTTGTGATTAGAGAAAACCTCAAAATGCTCACCATAAAGATAGTGACGCCATGTCTTCAAGGCAACGACCACGACTTCCAACTCCAGATCATGTGTCAGGTAGTTCTTCTTGTGCGTCTTCAACTGCCGAGAACCATAGGCCACAACCTTACCTCCCTGCATCAGAACACATCCCAGACCATCGTGTGATGCATCACAGTATACTGTATACCCTAAGCCTCGCTCTGGGATAATCACCACTGGCGCGCTAGTCAATCTCGTCTTCAACTCCTGGAACGCCGACTCACATGACTCACTCTAAACAAACACAACTCCCTTTCACATTAGACGCGCCATCAGTGCAGCAAGTCTCGTAAAATCCTTCACGAACCGCCGATAGTAACCTGCCAAACCCAAAAAACTACGAATCTCAAAGATGCTCTTCGATCGCTCCCAACTTGTCATAGCATCAGTCTTCGACGAATCCACAGCTACTCCATCTGACGACACTACGTGTCCAAGAAACCTCACCTCAGGCATCCAGAACTCGCACTTGTCGAACATCTCATACAAGCGATGCTCTCTCAAAGTCTGTAGCACGATTCGCAGGTGATCCTCGTGCACCTCCCTCGTGGGTGAATATATAAGTATATCATCCACAAACACCACTACAAAACTATCTAGATAAGGATGGAAGATCCGGTTCATCAAACTCATGAACATGGCAGGAGCATTCGTCAAACCGAAAGGCATAACCAGAAACTCATAGTGACCATAGCGAGTTCGGAAGGTGATCTTCGCTATGACCTCGTCCCTAATTCTCAACTGGTGGTATCTGATCTCAAGTCAATCTTCGAGAAGCAGCTCGAACCCTTCAGCTGATCAAACAAATCATCTATCCACGGCATCGGATACTTATTCTTCATTGTCACCTGATTCAGCTTCCGGTAGTTGATACACAATCGTAAGGATCCATCTTTCTTCTTAGCAAAAAGAGTAGGAGCTCCCCATGGCGAAGTACTCGGGCGTATAAACCCCCTGTCTAGTAACTCCTGAAGCTGTACCTTGAGTTCACGCAACTCAGCGGGTGAAAAACGATAAGATGGAATAGACATGGGAGTAGCTCCGAGTACTAGATCAATAGAGAACTCTATCTCACGGCTCGGTGGCAAGTCGAACAGATCGTCAGGAAATACATCTGAGTAGTTGCAAGCCACTGGAGGTAACTCTCCTCGACTTCCAACTACCTTATCCAACATGAGGGCTAAAAGAGGAAACCCAGGTTGCCCTGGTTCCGCACAACGTTGGGCATAGACAACAAATCCTCATCCCGGTCACCCACAAAATAAAAATAATCTTCCGCCGGTGTACAAATTGTTACCCTCCGTCGATCGCAATCGATAAAGGCACAATAGGTGATCAGCCAATCCATCCCTAGGATGACATCAAACGTGGTCATGTCTAGAATAATGAAGTCAAACTCTAAACAACGACCGACGACCTCCAACACACAGGATCTACAAACAAGACTCAACGTCACACTCCCACTAACTGGGGTCTCCATGCTCAAAGCACTACCCAACAAATCTGTTTCCAACCTCAATACAAATGCAAAAGTGGAGGATATAAACGAATGCGATGCTCCGATGTCGATAAGAACAATGGCCCATGATCTATAGACTAGAAGCATACGCCTGATCACGAAGGTGGCAGTAGCAGCATCGGGTACGACCGGTGCTCTGGATGAACAGGGATCTGTAAGAACATATGCTCTGGCATGTCCACTCTGGCCCTGAATTGTAGAATGTCTGCCTGACTGCACTGATGTGCCCCCTTCTACAAACCTGGTTGGCTGGCGTCCCTGAGCAGATGGAGTGACAGGTGCTCCAGCTGTACTTCGCTTGCTCTCTCCTCTGGGGCAGTTCCTCTAGATGTGCCCTGACTGGCCACACTCAAAACATACCACTGGCTCCCTCCCCTATGCCTATGACTGCTACTATGCCTGAACAGGTGCTGGACTCTAGCATTCTACCGTATGGTGCCCTGGCCATTGGCATCTATGAAAAAAAAGCTCCCTCTACTCCGACCTTCTCGTTGAAGCTACGGGAGACGTAGATGCAGAAGACTGTGGCTGATACGACCTCACTGGATAAGAACTTGAACCAGATGTCTACTGACACTTGTCTATGCATCCCCGATCCTGTGCGCGTCCCCCACCTGGCTGACCCCTACTGTCTCTGTCTCTGCGCGTCTCGTTCAAAGTATCCTCTATCTTCATGGCGGTCTCCACCAACTCTGTAAAGACCTGCATCCTGAATGCTGCCACTCTGTCTCGGATAGCGGGCCTCAAAGCCCTCTCGAATCGCTTCGCACGGAACTCATCAGTAGGCACAATCTCCTCTGCAAACCGGGACAGGCTAGTAAACTCAGCCTCATACTCAACCACTGTTATCGTCTCCTGAGTCAAAAAAAGAAAGTCCTCTCTGTAGCGATCCCTCAGAGTCGCTGGAAAGTATTTATCCAGAAATACCTTCGTGAATGCCTCCCAAGTGCCTCCCACTGTGGTCTTAGCGAACTTCCACCGCATGTGAGCACTCCCCATCAGCTGAAAAGCAGCAAATGAAACCCGCAGATCATCCTCCTCAATCTAAAGGGTATCAAAGATCCTGGTAACCAACTCTAGCCATTATGTGGCTACCGTGGGGTTGGGATCCCCAGAAAAGGTAGGAGGGTCTAGACGGTGAAACTCATGCATTGCAACCATCGCCCTCGGTTCAGGTACGCTCTCTCTCCTTCTAGAGGCCTCAGCCAGCTGCCAAATGGAGCCTACCATCTCACGCATTAGGTCGCCTCCGTCAACAGGTCCATGGGGTGCATTGGCATCCCCAACGTCTGGGACTAGAACGTCCCTTCGGCCAGAACCACAGCCATAACCTCGACCACAGCCTCGTCTTCCCCGCGTGGACATAATTCTATACGAAAGCAACATAACCGGATAAGCATCCATACAACATGTTATTGCTAACGTAGAAGACATAACACATATAAGCATGCTAACACATAGCCACTTAGATCATGTCAACATATCTCACAAACAGAGGAGAACCAACAAGAAAGACTCATCCATCTAGATAACCTACTTAGATTCCGAGAAAGAAATAACGTCCGCGAAACGCGTCTCTAACTTGGCTTCCAAGTTTATTAATCCAAATGCCGAAGGCAAGACTAATCAATCCTAACGTCCAACCTCCATGCCCACATATACACAACCATCATGCTAAACAGGCTATCATACTTATGTTAGGAAAATACTTTAACACATGCCATCAAGCACATATACATCCTCACAAGGTGATGTACCTTTTTTTCCATGGCTCTTAAGTATTCGAACCTAGAGCATTGATACCACGTTGTAACACCGCAAACACTAGGGTCATGCGAAAGCCTACAAAGACACCATTCAAAAAAATAAGATTTGTTGTTGAAAAACCATCAACTCAAAAATATGTAATATTTGGATAAAAGATCCCCACAGTTTAACTCTCATAAATAGTAAACATGCAATCCCATACATGAATAAGTATATCGCTTCCAAGCGTACAAAACTCGCCTTTTAAAACAAGCATCACATGTAAAAGTACATGTCAAACCAGGGAAACTACAGCTAGTCTTCCGCCACCATAGGAATCTAGGTCAATTCCACATGCTCACTTGAAAAAGGTTTTTACAGTAAAGCAGGTTTTTAGGTCCAAACACTAGCCTAACGAGCCTCTACAAAACCCTGAAAAATGTAAAACACATTTATACATGCTGTTCTACAACTTGAAACATAAACAATGTATCGAAGCTATTCATATACTAAAAGAAACACGTCATGTATATAAATAACTCAAACAGAAAGGATTCTGGATCTCACAGACATACCATCGGTACGACTGTAGCATAGAGTTTTAGTAGGCTTATCTTGGTTACGAAAAATAGATAATAGCACCGTCTATTGTTCCGACTCTCTGTGCTAGTACACTTTGTGTGTATTGAACGGGATATTTGGGGTAATTAATTTTGTACTGACTATATAAATTAATTCACATTCTAAGGTTATTATAAATAGTTCTTATTCTCTTAATCTTGAAATAATTATTAATTTGCATATATTTAATATTCGTTGTTTTAATTCCTTAGAGGGTGCGATCTTTTATGGGTTTATATTTTCGGTGAGTTGGATAACGGTATTATTTATATGGAAAATATTAATTATTGATGGAATCCACATCTCGAAAGATTGGGATTGACGATACCCCTTTAAGGATGTTTATAAGTTTTGACCAAACTAATCCCTGCAGGTGGATTTAATTATCCAGCGGTCAAATAAGTTAAGCGGAAGGGTTTAAGGATTATTAAGATGCTGATTAAATTAAATTGTCAGTAATTAAATTTAATTGGCGGGTATCAAAAATCTTAACGTGGGAAGAAATGGTAATC
>JAUMHN010033185.1:0-28990 GCA_032360265.1 Heliamphora ciliata | reverse complement strand
AATAAATAATAATAATTTTGCCCCAAATTTTAGAATTTTTGACAAAATTCCCTCTAAAATTATAGAATTTTTGAAAATTTACCTCAAAAATAGAAAACAAAATTTCTCCCTTAATTTTCTTATGTTTTCCTAAAATAAAAAATAATTCAAACCTTTTACTCTAAAAATAATTGCCCATTTCTTTGTTTGTTCAAACCTAAGTGTCCCTACTGTTTTAATTTCCATTGCATAGGTACCGAAAGCTAAAGTCAATCATCATCCACATCACCAAAATCATTCATCAAACACGGCAAAATAAATCATCAATCTCACAATCATCATCATACATCATCATCATCTGGGGGAATCCTAGGCATGCGTCTACGTTTGGTCAGTCATGTTTTAGTATTGAAACAATAGGGATAGGGTACATACTGAAGGTCACCGGCGAGACATATGATGGTCGGGCTCCCGCAAAAGAAGGTCGGCTGCAACAGCATTGGCTGGAAGCCCATAGCGTCTCATCCCGCGTGGAATCACACGATGGGGTAGTTGAGCGTATGTATGCGGGTCGAAGGGCGTCAGATGACCCTCTCTAGCGTCAGGATCTAAGAAGTCAGCCACCGCAGCCTCAGCAGTAGTATCTGCAACCGCTTGAGCCACAGTAGCTGCTCGTGCCTCCTCAGCAACATGGCGGGAAGCGCGCTCCGCCTCAAGCACCAGGGCGTCCATGGCAGTAGAGGGCAACGCAAAAGTGACCCCACCGGCAGGAAGACTGAAATTCGTGCCTCCGAGAGTACCCATGGAAGAACTCCCCGCAACATATGAGCCCTGTCGCGCCCCCAAGTCATCGTCTCCCTGACCCGAATCGGCCACGAAAAGGAACGAGACCACGAAAAGGAGGGTCAACATCGTGGAGCTAGAAAACGAGAGGCGAAGGAACGAAGTGCTGGAGAAAAACAAGAGAGAACTCGAGAGTGCAAGAGGGTTAGAGAAAGAGTGAGAAGGTGAAGAATGAGCCATCCCGCGCGCCTTAAAGGGCCTGGTGCGCGTCTTAATATGGCGGTCGCCACGTCTTGAGTGAGCGACCGCCAGGTTTTTCAAACGGCGCACGGTGACCACCATGTTGTAGGGGTTTTTACCCGGCGGTCGCTATGTCAGAGGGGTTCGTCTTGGCGACTGCCAGGTTTTCAAAGGTCACATCGTGTCAGTTTTCTATTATGACATTTTAGGGTTTTCGAAGGGGCTGTTTGGGGTTTCTAATACATCTTTTTGCTTATCTTATTATTTGCATACATTTTATTCCAAAATAAATAATTTATAGAAAACATAAAATCTTTAATTACTTTTCATTAAAACTTTTAGCATGCATATTCTTCTAAAAATAATCCTTAGAATTTTTCAAAAAAGATAATAATGTTTTAATCTCAAATGTTTCTCAAGGATGTTTCGAGAATTTTGATAAAGTTCCTTTAAAAATAACTCTCGCGAGTATTCTTTACAAAAATAATTTTATAATCTCGAATGTTTCTTAAAAATAATTTGAGAAAATTTTGTGTGTTTAGGAAAAAAAATAATTCCAAAAATAATTTTGTGTGTTTTAAACCCTTATCTTTTTAAGATGTTTTCTCCGTCTCGATAAATTTATTTTTAAGACGCAACTTGGTTTTTAAATTATTTTTATCCCACGTTTCGAATTTTTAGATCTTAACTCGACCTATTAATTTGATGTTCTCCCCAGTCCTCCTCATGACCTTAAACTGACTCGTCGGTTCTCCTCATGACCCTAAGCTGACTCGGTCGTCCTCGTAACCCTAAACTGACTCGTCGGTCCTCCTCATGACCATAAATTGACTCGGTCCTCCTCATGACCCTAAGCTGACTCGGTCCTCCTCCTGACCCTAAACTGACTCGTCGGTCCTCCTCATGACCCTAAACTGACTCGGTCCTCCTCATGACCCTAAGCTAACGACTTGGTCTCCTCATGACCCTAAACTAACTCGTCGGTCCTTCTCATGACCCTAAACTGACTCGTCGGTCATCATGACCCTAAACTGGCTCATCGCTCCTCCTCATGACCCTAAACTGACTCGGTCCTCCTTATGACCCTAAACTGACTCGATCCTCTTCCTGACCCTAAACTGACTCGGTCCTCCTCATGACCTTAAACTGACTCGTCGGTCCTCCTCATGACCCTAAACTGACTCGTCGATCCTTTCACGCCATAAAATTGATTGATTTCTTTCTGGCATTATACATGTTTGCATTACCCTATACTTGTCATGCATCATATTGCTTATCTTACATCCTTGCATTTTGCCCCATGAACTACGTTCTGGTCTAATCTCTAGTAAAAAGGGATACGTAGGCAGCCCAATTAAAATTCGAGTACGACCAACATCATATGCATGCTTGTGTGTTTGTGGCCTAAGATTAACGGCTCGGTCAAATGGTTGTTGGCTCTGGGTCTTTGATATAACCTGCTTCACGCGTTGCTACGCAAATTATATAAAAGTGGGGCAACTGTAGACACCCTAATTTGACCCCGTGTAGACACCCCAATCTGACCCCGCCTAATCTTAGGCAAATCTGATGATAAAAACAGGTGGAATAGTGCCTCGGTACAGTCCTCGAGAAGTGATCCAAGCTCAGTATTTGTACCCGTAACTTTCAAACCAATGAAATTTTGACAAACCATCGAAACTTTCGGCCCAAGTAAGGCGACCGCCAACTTCCATCACGACGACCGCCATAGAACTTTGTAGAAACTCTAGCCAAAAGTGGCAACCGACAACTCCCATCGTGGCGACCGCCAACTCCCATCATGGCGACCGCCATAGAACTTTGTGGAACCTTTCAAAAACATGGCGACCGCCAACTTTCATTGTAGCGACCGCTAACTCCGAATGGCCTAACGTGTCCCTTAAATGTGGCAGCATCTCATTGGCTGATAAACTCTATAAATACCATACCCCTGGTATGCTTTTCAAGACAGAATTAGAGTGTGAGGTTTTAAGGGAGAAGTTATGCCGAGTTGCCGAGAAATTCCGAGTCCCGACGCCGAAGCCCTACCAAAATACTGAGACCCAAACCTCCCACATTGACGCCTTGCTTGGATCACCACCCGAGAATTAGTCCATTAAAGCACATTCCCTACTTGAGGATTCTCCGACAATTTAGGTACCTCGTTTATATCCCCAGTATTTCGAGTTCAATTTTCTCTCTCTTGGAGTGACCGGGTTAAAATTCAATTTCAAATTGTCTATTCTTTCCATTTATGTAGTTAATATTATTTACTTCATATAATTTAGTTATTTTCTTTCCTTCTTTAACTTGTTAATTTCCTCACATTCACACTTAACAATTTTGTTATTTTTTTTAATTCATTAAATAGTGCTAATATGTTTCGACAATTACAACCATTTAATATTGTTAATTATTGTAATAATGCACTTACATTTAAGTGAGTGTAGTAATCAATATTACATTTCACATTTGAGTTAAATAGATGTATTTAATTTCTCTTATCTTTCTAGTATTTATTTTTATTTCTTTTTCTTTTCTTGTAATGTTAATGTCCTATTTTTCTTTTAAGCATTAGTTTAATGTCTTTTTTTTTCTTTTATTTGCAATGTAGCTTTATTTTCTTTTACTTATAGTGTAGTTTTATTTTCCTTCTTAATGTTCTATTTCTTTCCTTTTTCCTTTCTTTATTTTCTCTTTCTTTTTCTTATTAATGCTAATGTTCCATTTTTCATTATTATTCTTTCTTTTCATTATTAGCTTATAATGTCCATTTTGGCATTCATTTTCTTTTAATATTAGTATTTCTCGTCCTTTCTTACAAAGTTTCTTTTCTATTTATTAGTTTTATTTTTCTTTTATAGTATTTCTTTTATTCTTGGTAAATCCAAAAATCATAAAAAGACTTTCAAGTTAATTTGCATTTTAAATGGTAGTATTCTCCCATTTCTTTTATTTTCTTTTGTTTTTATTTAAAAATATAAAATGTAAAAAGTTAGATTTTCTTTTTCAATAGTTTAAAATAACATTTTTTACCCTTTTCATTTTAGTATGTTTTTTTTATAAACTCTTTCTTTATTTTCTTTTCCTTTTAAAATTCTCTTTGTTATAAAATTCTCATTCCATTTTCTTTGTTAACAAACTTTCTTTTAATATAGAATTTTTACGTATCTTTTTATATTTAGTTTTGTTTTTTAATGTTAATTTAGTTCAATTTGGTGTTATGCATGCTTTAGTTGTTTTCTTCAAAATCTACTTTTAGGATAGTTTAGTTTATTTCTTGTTAGTAATTCATGTTTAGGTAATTTTTAGCATTCTCTAGCCTATCTTGTTATTTTATTCAAACCATGTTAGTTTAGGTTATTTTTATAAAATCGCATGCGGGTGTGCTCCATGTATCTTTTAGTTAGAAATTACATGCCGTAGAATTTAGGATTTTATCTCTTTATTTGTTTTGATTTGGAGTGCTATGTACATATCATATGTATTTTTCATATTTAATTTTAGATGTTCTCTCTTCGCCTCCATTTTTTTTATTTACATACGTTTGAGAAATTCTATTAAAAGAACCAATGATGAATAGTAGAGGCCAACCCTATAGTTGGGCGAACGGGGTGCCTAACACCTTTCCTGATTTGTACCTTAACTCTCAAACTCTCTTTCTCTGGTTAACGCTTTAAAGATCAGTAGCCAATTTTGTTTTTCTTAGTTTTTCTCAAAAACTAAGTGGCGACTCTATTTTCAACAAAAGGGTTTTTTAAATTTAGTTTTCAAGGTGTTAAAAGATTTTTCTAAACATTTTTTGAATTTCGTATTTTTTAACATTTTTCAAAACAACTTCTAAAATTCCAACGCCACACCCCTCCCAATCTTAGGTGAATTCGATGATGAAAATAAGTGGAATAGTGTCTCGGTACAATCCTCAGGAAGTGATCCAAGCTCGGTATTTAAACCCAAAACCATCAAACCAATAAAATTTTGACGAACCATCAAAAATTGCTTCCCAAGTAAGGTGACCGCCAACTCTCATCATGATGACCGCCATAGAACTTTGTAGAAACCCTACCCCAAAATAGCGACTGCCACCTTTCATCATGGCGACCGCCAACTTGCATCATGGCGACCGCCAGATTGAATTGTGGCGACCGCCAGCTCCAAATGGCCTGACGTGTCCCCAAAACGTGGCAGCATCTCATTGGCTAATTAACTCTATAAATACCGTACCCTTGGTACGTTTTTCAACGATAAAAAAATTAGAGTGGTTTAGTGAGTGGAATTCTGCCGAATTGCCGAGCAATTTCGATCCCCGACGTCGAAACCCTACCGAAATACCGAGACTCCAACATCTACCTGAAAGCCTTGCTTAGATCACCATCCGAGTATTGAACAATTGGAGCTCATTCCACTGACTTGAGAATTTTTCGGCAATCTAGGTACCTCGTTTGGATCCCCGACCTTTCTAAACTCCACTTCTCTCTCTTGGAGTGATCGGATTAATATTCATTTTCAAATTCTTCAATTTCATTTATAGTCAATTTCATTTAAATATATGCAATGTTGTTTGTAGTTTGTTGTTTAATGTAGTTAGGCTGTTTAATGTTAATTTTAGTTATAAGCTATTTCATTTTTATTGCGTTTTAATACCTTGTTACATTCAATTCATTCATTAAAATAGTGCTAATATGTCTCTAGCAATTACAACTTGATAATATTGTTAATTGTTATAATCAAAGCATTTACATGAAAATTGTTGCAATCGTCAATATTGCACCCATTTAATTGCTAATTTTCTCTTAATGTTAATTTAGTTCTTTCTTTATTAGTACTTTGTTTCTTTTATTTTTCTTTTAATTTAATGTTCTAACATTAATTATATTTTTTTTATTTTGTCTAATTTTCGTTTATTAGCATTTTATTTTATTTTCTTTTCTTGTACCATTTATTGAATACTCCATTTTAATTCTTAGTTTTCATTTTATAGTAATGTAATTTTCTTAGTATTTACTTTCTTCTTTATTTTCCTTATAATGTAGTTTTTTTTTCCATGTTTTATTTCTTTTAGCTTAATGTAATTTTCTTTCAACGCATTAGTCATTTTTTTTTCATTTCTTTTTTGTAATCTTAGTTTAATGTTCTAGTTTTTATTTTTTATTTTTACTTTTTTTTATAGCATTTTATTTTCTTTAATTATTCATTTTATTTTCTGTAATGTTAATGTTACATTTTCTTTACTTTCTCTTTAATGTTAGTTTAAAAGTTCCTTCACTAGAATTAATGTAATTTTTCTTTGTTAGCTTTTATTTTCTTTTAATAATAGTATAATTTTTCTCTCTAGCATTTTATTCCCATTTTTATCATTAGCTTTATTTTCATAAAATAGTTTTATTTTCTATAGCTTGATTTTCTTTTCTTAGTTTTCATCTTATTTTTTTGGCCTTTTTTTATATTAAACCTAAAAATCACAAAAAAAAAATTCACTTTTATGTTAGTTCTTATTTTTCTTCTAAATGGTAGTATAATTTTTGTTTTTAGAACTTTTTCATTTATCTCATGTCTATTATTTTTCTTTACATTGTTTAAAAACATAAAATGTAAATAGTGTCTTTTTAAGTTGTTTAAATAAGTATTTTTTTAATCATTTTATTTTTAGCTTAACTAATCATTTGTAAGCTTTATTTTATTTCTTTCTTATTCAAATTAAAATTTCAAATATTTGCTTATTAATACACAAAATGTTTGTTATTAGATTTTATTATTTTGGTTAGTTTTTAATACAAGACTTTTTATGCTTTGCATATGCTTTTAGATAATTTGACAACATACATATTGTACATATTAGTTTAGGGTTTGATCATTTTATTTCACAATTATTTGGCATATTTTGTAGCAATTCATGTTTAGGTAATTTTAGTATTCTTTAGCTTATTTTGTTCTTTCATTTAAATCATGATAGTTTATGATTATTTTAATAAAATTGCATGTGGGTATGCTTCACGTATCCTTTAGATAGAAATTGCATGCCATAGGACTTAGAATTTTTCTTTTGACATTTATGTGTTTTGGAGTGTTATGTACATATCTTACGTATTTTTCATATTTAATTTTAGATGTTCTCTTTTTACCTCCATTTTATTTATTTGCATGCATTTAAGAAATTCTATTAAATAACCAATGATGATTAGTAGAGGCCAACCTTATAATTGGGCGAACGGGGTGCCTAACACATTTTCTAATTCATACCTTATCCTCCGAATCCTCTTTCTCTGGTTAACGTTTTAAATATCAGTAGCCAATTTTATTTTTCTTAGTTTTCCTCAGAAATTAAGTGGCGACTCTATTTTCAACAAAAGAAATTTTCAAAATTTAGTTCTCAAGGTGTTAAAATATTTTTCTAAACATTCTTTGAATTTTTTATTTTTGAACATTTTTTAAAATAACCCTTAAAATCCCAACGCCACAGCCACAATCAACTATTATCATTCAAGGCAGCTAGGCACTTAATGTCATTTTTGGAAAAGGTTATTTAGATGAAAATTGTAAACATTTTCATGTCTATGACCCTCAAAAAATAACTTTGTTTTCAATTGAGTTTTCAATAGCACACTTAGCATGATCAAAGACAACCTTGTAGCATTTGTCACAAAGTTGACTTATGCTAATAAGGTTATATTTCAAACCATCAACAAGTAAAATATTTTCAATAGAAAGGGAACAAATTTTAACAATATATCCAATTCTTATAATTTTGTCCTTTCTATTATCACTAAATGTCTTAAATCCACCATCTTTAGGCTTGAGAGATGCAAACATTGATTTGTCACATGTCATGTGTCTTGAGCAGGCACTATCAAGGTACCGCATCTCTTTCTTGAATGAGGACTTGAAACACGCCTACAAAGAAAATCAAGTTATGATTTTTGGTACCCAAACTTTGTTCGGTACTTCGGTGTTAGTTCTATGTGGGTGTGTTCCCTTTGAAATTCAAACCCTTTTTGTAGTTAAAATATATGATTTTCTATGTGGACAATGTGTCGGTGTGTCCATACTCTTAACAATGAAAGCAAGTAGTATTGGAATAATTTGTGGATGCTTTAACAAAAATATTACTCAAAAACTTTTGTTTCCTCTTTGGTTAGTACCTAATTCCAATTTTATCAAAAACACACTTTTGCATTCCAAGAAGTTTATCTACGTTTTTCTTTCCAATAGTAAATCTATGCACAATTTTAGTAAGGTCTTTAACTTTTTCATTTAAAACTTGATTTTCATTTTTCAAGGATAAAACTTGGTTTGACAGCAAATCTTTTTCTTTTTTTAAAGCTTCAATTTCACAAGATGAGGAAAGAACCAACTTTTTAAGGATGGCATTCTTAGCACCCATTTTTCTTAATTCATTATGCAAATCTTCAAATGCATATTGAAATTATTCTAAAGTAAAAGGGTTATTGGTTACCTCATTGTCTTCTTCGGTTATGAGGCAAAGGTTAGCAACTTCATTTTCTTTCTTTCCATCCTCGGAGTTGCTATCTCCACTCTCACCCCATGTAGCCAATATTGCCTTCTTGAATCCCTTCTAGAAGTGCCTTTTGAGTTGGGGACACTCAGCTTTCTTATGTCTAGGTTTCTTGCATTCAAAACAAATGATCTTATCTTTCTTGTGATCATTCTTGAATCTGCTTGACTCACCTTTGAACTTGTTGGGCTTTCCTTTGTGTTCATCTTTCTTAAAGAATCTCATTTCTCCTTGTTTTTTACTTCTAAGAAACATTTTAGACTTTCTTGTAATAAGGGCTAGATCTTTAATTTCGTCACTTGTGGAGTCTTCATTAGATTCATCATCAAGAATAAAGGATTTGAAAGCTATTCCTTTCTTCTTTTTGTTATCATCTTCATTATCCATCTTGATATTTATCTCATGAGTCATGAGTGAACCAAGAAGCTCCTCCACGCTAAGAGTAGTGACATACTTTGCTTTCTTGAATGGCAGAAACTTTAGCTTCCCAACTCTTAGCCATACATCTTAGGATCTTTCTCACCATCTCTGCAATAGAGTAAGTCTTGTCAAGAGATTTTAGTCAATTGATAATATTAGTGAATCTAGTGAACATTTCAGAGATAGTTTCAACATGCTTTATTTTAAATAATTCATAACTATGAATAAGCATGCTTATTTTAGATTCCTTGACTTGGTTGGTTCCCTCATAAGTAACCTCAAGTCTATTCCAAATCTCCTTGGCAGTGTCACAGGTAGAGATTTTATTGAACTCATTTGGATTAAAAAAGCAATATAGAAGGTTCATAGCCTTAGCATTTTTTTTTGTATCTCTCTTACATCCGTCTCAGTCCATTCACTCTCAGGTTTAGGGACAGTTGGCCCTTCAACTGTCTTGGTAGGTCTTTTGAGTCCATTTATAATAACCCTCCAAAGGTTATAGTTTACGACTTGAATGTAGATTCTTATTCTAGCCTTTTAATAATTGTAATTTGTTCCATTGAACAAAGGAGGTCTGTTGGTGGACTAATCTTCTAACTGAATGGGTCCAATATTAGTGGTTTCTAGAGAAACTCTTAGATGGTTAAGTAAAAAATAAGAGCTCATGCTCTTATACCAATTGTTAGTTTAGGTAACCCAAGAGGGGAAGAATTGGGTTTCAAAACAATAATAACAATTATAGAAAAATTTTCAAAACCATTTTAATTTCATAAGAAAGTATGGCACATAATAAAGCAATAAAAAAATTAAAGAGGTTAGGGAGAGAGAAAATGAACCAGACACTAAGATTTATAGTAGTTTGGCTTCTTCCAAGCCTACGTCCACTCCTCAAAACTTCCACTGACAATATCCACTAGGATCGAATGCTTCACAGGCGCATTCAAAATCCTTTTACAGCCTCAAAAAGATTCTACAAAATAATCTCCTATTTTTTCTATTCTCTCTTGAGCTATTCTTTAAAAAGGATCATTCACTCTCTTAAAGGATCAATGGTGATTCACCTTCTATTACAGTAAATGACAGAAACAAAGATTCACTAACTCACTCTCTCTTTACAAATAATTGAAAATAAATGAGTAATAAAGAGAGAATCGATTGGAGGAGTATTAAAGAGTAGTAAATGATTTCTCAAAGATTTGAGCTTTGATCTTGAGCAATAGAACAGTGTCGAGATTTTTTATGCTTTGAAAATTAACTCTTTATATAGACATATGAAGTAATGACTGTTGGTCGGTTAGTGGAGTCAATTAATGCTCTGAAATTCAACTATTGCAACCAGCGCGAGATTTAAAATCTGTCGCAGGTGTCGACTCAAAACCATTTTGTGCTGACACAAAATATCCTAGGCTTTGTTCTTCAAGTGGTTGTGTCGACTCAGTTCTTCGTTGGTGTCGACCCAATTTCTGCTTTGACCTCACCCACACAGTGGTGTCAGCTCATGAATCATTTGGTGTCGACCTAGTGCATTTCTTCAGATTTCCCAGTTGAGATTTTAGTGCCGACTTAAAATCGTTTGGAGTTGACTCATAAAGTTACAGTTAGTCTTGGGACTTTTAGAGTCAACTCATCTTCATTTGGAGTTGACTCGGAAACTTACAGGCAGTCTTGGTTGTTTTGGTGTTGTCCCAACTTCGTTTGGTGTTAACCCAAAATTCTTGTTTTCGAAGAAAACATTTGTGTCGACTCATAAACTTTCAGGCAGTCTCAGTTGTTTTGATGTCAACTCAACTTCGTTTGGTGTCAACCCAAACTCTTGATTCTGAAGAGAACATTTGTGTCAACTCAACATGCTTTAGTGTCAACCCTTTTCTACTTGGATTCAAGAAATGACTTGTAGCTCTGGTGTCGACCCATTTCTCTTTAGTGTGGACTCATTTTGTTTCCCAAAGGGTATTTTGGTGTCGACTCATGTGTAGTTGGTGTCGATCCATAAAACACAAAATTTGAAACCTGAAAGATCATTTGGTGTCGACTCAAAATGAATCCCGATCCAATACTAAAGGTGCTGACTCAAAATCCTTTGGGGTCGACTCATTCTGAGTTCCTAAAATATCTTAAGCAAAGTAGCTAAGGTGTCAACCCAAAAATCTTATTTTCGAAGAAAACATTTGTGTCGACTCAACAAGCTTTGATATCGACCCTTTTTGGCTTGGAATCGAGAAATGACTTGTAGCTCTGGTCTCGACCCATTTCTCTTTGGTGTCGACTCATTTTGCTTCCCTAAGGGTGTTTTAGTGTCGACTCATGTGCAGTTGGTGTCGACCTATAAAACTCAAAGTTTAGAACCTGAAGGATCATTTGGTGTTGACTCAAAATACTTTAGTGTCGACTAAAAATGAATCTTGGTCCGATACTGAATGTGTCGACTCAAAATCATTTGGTGTCGACTCATTTTGAGTTCTTAAAACATCTTAAGCAAAGTAGTTAAGGTGTCGACACTAAATTTTATTTGTGTCGACACACTAGAGAATTTAAGCGTGATTTTCCTTAAGGTGTGGACCCAATTATCAATTAGTGTTGACACAAAATGTTTTTCGCAAGAACACTGAGTGTCAACCCATTTGATGCAAAGTGTCAGCACAAGTGGCATAAGGTGTCGACACATTTGTCATGAAGTATCAACACATACATTTTTGTTAACAATTAAATATAATCTTTTTAAGTCAATTTAATTTAGAAAAAGAATTATTAAAATCATCAAAATCTAATTAAAAATCCATTGGACTAACATAACAAAGTGGGGGCAGGCTGTCAAAATTCCTACACAAAAAAGTCGCAGCCTTGAGAAATGAATTCACGGCCTTGGGTTTTGAATATGGCGGCTTGAACTTTTCTAGAGGAAGGTTCGCGGCATGTACTTTGGGATATCTCTGCCGTGTGTTTGAGGGAGAAAAGTTGGCGACTGTGAATTGTGAAGATGACAGCCATAGGAAAGAGATGGCGGCCGTGACAAAGGTTTTTGGTGCAAAACTCAGCAGATTCTGTGGTTCCCTCCATTTTTGGTCCAATAAAAAGAGGCAACTTGTCCAGACCCCACTGTTCTGGATATTCTGTATTCTCTTTGTCTTCTACATGGCCCACTCTTTCAACAACTCTCTTTTGGTTTGGATGGGTGTCTTCTCCCCGATCGAGCACAAAAACTTCCTCAACTTTGTACTAGATACGATATTCTCCTTGCGTACCATGAGGATCGACTAACACCTTTTGCAAGTGGCAACCTAGCTGTGGGACCCTGATGTTCACGTGTTCCGTTTTGGGCATGGGGAGTTGTGCCCGATGGTAGAGGAATTTTCCATCATTCTCAAAATTTCGACCAAAGATAAGGTCATAGTTCCTACCCCTTTCTCGAGTCCTAGGGATTTGTTGATGCAGCTTTATGGCTATTTCAGGCATGAGGCATCACTGATCACTAATAACTGATTCCTCGATGTGGCAAGGATCATAGACCGCTTCGAACCTTGGGGTTCCCTTGGTGACTTATCTTTCTAACTTCAGCGTCGCTACGCTCTTTGTATCTGTCTCTTGGGTCGTTTTCTCTTGGGCCCTTCTGACGGGCGAGTAAAGCTCTCCTTTGGTGAATGTCACTTATCAGATCCACAAGGATCGGGACCCTATCCCATTAGTCCTTTCTGAGACGCTCATCGGCCTTGATGCAGTCCATACTGAGGGTGCCCCTTACTTTGCTAGCAGTGGTCTCCTGTTGTAGGTGGTTCACTCAGCTCTTCATTTTTTATTTTTCTCTCAATTTTTCTGCTCAGCTCTTTTTTTCTATTTTTCTCTCCACGGTCAACTCCCTTTTTTCTATTTTTCTCTATATTTTCCCTCTCAACTCTTTTTTTTCTTTGTTTCTCTCAAGTTTGGCTAATGTAGAAAGTGAACTTGCTAGAGAAGCCTGTATCTGACAGCTATAGTGTGAAATCCTTTGTCTGCCATCAGGTTTATCGCCTTTTCTTGACTGAAGCCACTTGAAAGGACTATCTTAGTTCTCTGACCAAGGAGGACATCTTCAGGTTATGGCCTTGGCTGAAGATATCTTTCATGACTACTACCACGGTGGGTCACTTGGGGGTTTTGTTGGTCAGCTTGAAGATGGCCACTTTTTATCATCCATATCGCATTCTCCCACAATTCGGGCGTACTCTGATTAGGCCTAAGACAACCTTGAGCCATTTGTATATTTCCCCACATCGAGCCCCTTTCTTGGGTCAGTACCAACGGGCCTGGTCTTCTCGACTGAGGATGCTGGATAGCAGGAATCTCGATAGTGGGCTTTTTGGGGATTACAGAACTTAGCTTGTGAAAGAGATAGAGCGTAGGGTAGGACAGGGAAGAGACGTAAAGAGATGAAGGACTTAACTTTACTTTGCTGTGCCCCGATGTTTCGTTTATTTCCTTTTATTAGTTTCTTAGAATGAGGACTTGCGAGGCACTCTTATTTTTGAAAAATGTATTCGTAAAACTCATTAATAAAAGCTTCTCTACATCCGGTTTGTAGTGATTTCTAAAACTGTTCTTTAGATTTTTGTTTTTGCAATGTAATCAATTTGTTAGAAAAACATAAAGTAAGTTTTTACATTTGATCCATTACTTAAAACATGGTTACAAAAAGAGATTCTTGATCAAACATTTGGGTTGAACTTCTGACAAAAGCTACCTACATATCCCGAAGAAAGGAATCAGGCCATAACGTAGTTCAAGGCTTGCGTTACACTCGGATATTAACACTCTCCTTTTGCGGGTTTTTGCTCATGTGTAGAACTTTTTGAGCTAGTCTGAATTGATGGATGCAGAGAAAATATTTTCGTCCAGATCCATAAGAATAGCAGTACCTCCTGACATCAACGTCTTGATCAGATAAGGTCCGGCCCAATTAGATTTGAATTTTTCCCTGGGATAAAAAATGGGAGCTCTGTTCTCTTTGAGGACCAAGTCACCTTCCTTTAAATTTCGAGACTTAACTTTCTTGTTGAATGCCTAAGCTATCCGTCTTTGATATTCCTGAATGTGAAACAGTGCTCTAAGCCTTCCTTCGTAGAACAAGAGCAATTCTTTGAATTTGTCTCTCTGCCATTCAGACTCGGGAATACTGCTTTTGGCCATTATTCTTAGAGATTGAAACTCCAACTCTATGGGTAGAATGTCTTCCATTTTATAGACCAGTGCATATGGTGTTGCTCCAATAGAAATCCTGATTGATGTTCGATACCCCCAAAGTGAAAATGGCAGCTTTTTCGGCCAATCCTTACTTACCTCTATCATCTTTTGTAGAATCTTCTTCACGTTCTTGTTAGCAGTTTTCACGGCTCCATTGGTTTGCGGTCTATATGGAGAAGACTTATGACTGACAATTCAATACTCTTCCAAAAGATCTAAAACTTCTCTTTAAAAAAAAGAACCATTGTCAGAGATGATCTCATGCGGAATGCCATATCGATGGACAAGATTCTCCTTGATGAACCTGACTACTTGAGAGGCATTCAGAATAGAGTAGGAGGCGGCCTTGACCCACTTTGTGGAATAGTCAATTGCTATAAGGATGAACTCATGTCCATTTGATCCCTTGAGTGTGATCTTCCCTATCACGTCTATTCCCCAAACTGAGAACGGACAAGGTGACGCCATGTTACAGAGTTGAGATGGCGGCACATGCATGAGGTTTACATGAACTTGGCATTTTCGGCACCTCCGAACAAATTGGTGACAGTCCGCCTCCATTGTCATCTAGAAATATCCTTAGCGCATGATCTTTTTAGCTAGCATCATTCCATTCATGTGAGGCCAACAAACTCCTCTATTAACCTCTTTCATCAACTCATGTCCCTCTTATGTGTCAACACAATGCTTATTAACCCTCAGATATCCTCTCTTGTACTATCTTTCTCCACATATCACAAATTGTGCAGCAAGCCTCTAGATTACCCTTTGGTTCTTCTTACTAGCTTGACTGGGATACTCCCCCTTCTCAATGAAATTTCTAATGTCGTGATTCCAAGGTAATCTATCATCAGCTTCTCGGATAGCAGAAATATTATTAATCGCGGGTGTATCTCGTTGCTAGATTTCCACGGGTCTCATCCTTATCCCGAGTAGTATTTTTATCATCAATGCCAAAGTAGCTAAGGCGCCAGCGAACTTATTATATAATCTCGGGACGGGGGTAAACACCACAGTTTCGAAGCATGGGATAATCACTTTCGCGCACCTAGTGATACTAGATCAGCCTCTCTTTTTTAACCTTGCATTCTCCTTTTGCTTGGGAGACAAATAAAGCTGAGTCCTTTATAACTTTCAACTTTTTTGCCCCAAGTTCCAAGGCTGCTTCCAATCTGGTTAGACAAGCATCGTATTCGGCTTAATTGTTAGTAACCTCAAAACTCAACTTATAAGTCAACGGGATGTAGGAATCATCGGGGGTGATTAGGAGTATCACTATCCCGTACTCATATTGGTTTGAAGCTCCGACAAAATACAAGGTCTATAGATCTTTCTCGATCTTCAATACTTGTGCATCGAGGAACTCAAACTCGGGTTCTTCTTCTCCTTTAATGGGATGGCTGGCGAGAAATTCTACAACGACTCTCCCTGTTATGGATTTCCTTGTGACGTACTAGAGGTCGAATTCAACTAACATTAGCAACCAACGAACCAACTTCCCTGTCAATGCTGGCTTCTCGAAGAGGTATTTGAGTAGGTCCATCCTCGAGATTAGAACAACTTGATATGCTAGCATGTAATGGTGTACCTTTCTAGATGCTCAAACTAGCGCCCAGTAAATTTTCTCCAAAGGCGTGTATCAACGTTCACAATCTGTCATCTTTTTACTTAAATAGTAAATATCTCTTTTTACCATGGCTTCATCTTCTTATGCAAGTATACAGCTCATTGCTAAATCAGTCACTGGTACGTGCAATATCAAAGGATCGCAGGGTTCTAGTGGTAATAGAACCGGAGCATTTTACAAGTACTGTCGTATGGCATCAAAAGCATCTTGACACTGCTGATCCCACTGACACTTGGTTCCTTTCTTCAAGAGTCAAAATAGAGGTTCGCAAGTAGTGGTCAACTTGGTGATGAACCGACTGATGAACTGAATCTTTCCTAGGAAGCTCCTCACATCTTTCTCGATTCTCGGGGGAGGCATTTCAAGGATAGCTTTGATCTTTGACGTATCTATTTCTATGCCTCGCTGCGTGATCATAAACCTAAGCAACATCCCTGTTGTAACTCGAAAAGCATACTTCTGTGGGTTCCAACACATCCTATACTTTCTTATCCGCTCAAAGCATTTCTTTAGTGCGACGACATGCCCTTCTCAGGTCATGAACTTCACGATTATATCATCAAAATACACCTCTATTTCCTTGTGTATCATGTCGTGCAGTAACGTGGTAGCAGCCCTTTAGTAGGTTGCTCCTGCGTTCTCGAATCCGAACGGCATGACCCTGTAACAATAGCTGCCCTAAGGTGTCATGAAGTTAGTCTTCTCTCGATCTTCTAGAGCCATCAAAATCTAATTGTACCCAGAAAATTCGTTCATGAAAGATAAGAGCGCGTTATTGGCAGTGTTGTCTACCAATACATCTATGTAGGGAAGAGGGAAGTTGTCCTTGGAACTAGCCTTGTTAAGATCCCTGAAGTTGACACACACTTGGATCCTTCCATCTTTGTTCTGTACCGAAACGATGTTAGCAACCCACTTTGGATACTCTGTAACCATAAAAAATCTAGCGTTTATCTGCTTGGTAACCTCCTCCTTGATCTTAAGCACCCAATCTGGTTTGATCCTTCTAAGATTCTGCTTGACGGGTTTGGCATCAGGGTAAAAAGGGATTTGGTGTAGTACAATGTCAGGATTCATGCCAGGCATATCTTTGTAGAACCATGCAAAAATATCTTTAAATTATTTTAATAAGAAGATTGATTGTTCACGTTCTTCCAAAGATAGCGTAGAACCAACCTGAACTAGTTGTAGATCTTTTTCATCATTGAGGTTTATTAAAATAGTTTCTTCAATTACAAGCATTTCTTCTTCCTTTTCAATTAAAAGTCTTAATTCTTAGGGGATATCCCCCTCGAATTCATTAAAATCTTCGGAATCAAGACAAAATATTTGAGACACGGTAAAGTAAGCAAAATCTAATTTCATTTCATTGATTTCAAAGGAAGTTACAGCATGAGACTCAAAGGAAAAGGGGCTTGGGATGCCAACATGTGTGTTCCCGGCAGACTCATTGTTACCGACACTATTCACAAACTCGATGAAAACATATTCAATAAGTTTGGACTTCAACTCACTTGTTACATCATGTATAAGAAAAGACTCAAAAGACTGACTCTATTTCATCACATCAGCATCCATGATAAGCGTGGTGTAATCCATAGGCGTGTCGACTTCCATCATCAGCACATCCCTGTCTTCCTCATTGCCTATACGCACTCAGACCATCTCTTTATTGAAAAAAGAACCCAGTCTCCTTCCTCGCAATGGACTACCCAGTCGGTTGGCACTTTTTAAGTGAATTCCATCTGCCATATTTTTGTTTCTTCTTCGCTGTCAAACAACTGGTGGCTGAAAAAGACTTCCAGCCCCGGTAACTTTTGTTTAGTCTTCTCCTCTATCCACGACTCGAGAAACCCACAGTAAGGGAAATCATCCCCCTCCTTGATGAAACATCCACTTAATGTTAGTTCATACTTTCCCATATTTAGTTCTTCCTTCTTTGTCTTATACCCCAGTCCGCATCCATGACGATAATTGTGCATGGGGATTGGTTTTGAAATCCCTTATAAATGCTAACCCAATCCCATTCCTGGGAAATAAGACATTATCTTCATCATGGCCACGACTTTAGGGTTCGCATAGTTTTCTTCTTCATTCATCAAAACTTGAATTGCCTTGGTCTCATCGAAGTCGAACCCATTTAGAAAGAGATCCTCTTCCCCATGTTAGATCTCGAGGAGTAGGGTAGTGTCAATAAACGATGTTGGCAAGCCAGTTTCATCTGGTATGGTGATAGTTACTCTTTCCTTGATCAGCTTTACCATTTGGTGTAGGGTTGATGGGACTGTTTGATCAATGGTTCGTGTAACCACGGCTTCCCCAACAACAGAGTAAACGAGGCTGGTACATCAAAAACATGAAACTCTACTTCGCTCTCCAAAGTTTCGACTGCTATGGCAAAAGTTACCAATCCGAAGACATCTCTTCGTATGTTATCATACACCCATACTCCTTGCGCACTCGACTTGAAGTCTTGTATCTTCAATCCTAAATAATAAGTGGTTCGTAGTAGGCATACATTTAGGGTAGAACCATTGTCAACCAGAAAGACTAGCACCCATTTCCCCAAACATTTGACAATTAAATGCAATGGCTTGTTGTGAGACGACCCTTTTATCGGGAAATCCTTAGCACTACAGGCGATGACATTAGACTGCTTCTCGGGTACGAGCATTCTAACCAGCTGGTCAGGAGAGACGTCGATCAAAATTGCTTGTCAGTGCTAGTGGGATGCCATGAGTAGTCCTTAGATACTTACATTTGCCTATGTCTTCTTGAGCTTCTTCAAAACTACGTCTTCTTCTTCACCGTTTTGTTTCTCTCGTTGCTTTCTTGGTTCTTGTATACCCTTACTCGGCTGCCCCTTCTCTAACTGTAAGGGTTTAAAATGCCTCCTACTTCTTATCAGATGTTCAACTTGCTCTTTGGGTTCCCACAAACCCTTGAACTGGTCGGTTACTTCTTGGATTTCAGCCAGCAGGTATGCCTTTCCTTGGAAAGTCCAGAAGTCGTCTATGCTTTTCTTTCCTTGATCGTCGTCTTCACTAATTCCTCTGACTCCCCAAAGGTCTTCCTCGATTCCCAATATGTTTTGCACAAACCAAATAGATTCCTCGCTGATAGCGGTCTCTAACTCAAAAAGATCTGGCAACAACACTCCGTTGAACGGATCTTCAAAATCATATAGTGGGGGAGGATCCGAAGGTTCCCACGAACCCCCATGGTCGTATGGTTCCTCCACAATTGGATGTCATTCTAGCGCATCTTCTCCTTCATTATTTTCTATCTCCTTAAATTCCTGGTCTACTTCCTCTAGCTCCCACATGTCGTTCTCTTCTTGGAACTCCACTTTAAGAAAACATAAAATTGGTCATTCAGGTAGAAGTGTTCTTGGTTTCGATTCCTAAAGAGAAATGATGTATATAGAGGGATCGATTGTAGAACTTGCGGTTCCCAATAAATTCACCTAGTGTGAGTTCTTCTCTTTCTCTTCCAACTCCTTCTTCGTCTCGATTTCCTTACTAGCTGATGGATTTTCTTCTTATCTACTCTTATTGTCAACTTCCTTTCCTTTCGAAGATTCTCCTATTTCTGACACTGCTTTCTTTGTCTTTTCAACTCTAAAACTCAGCTCAGCTTTCCTATACCAGGCTGCCCATTTGTGCCACACTATATCATCACTCGGGACGGTCAAAACATGTCATTTGATGTCAATCTCAACTTCTTCCAACTCATCTAATGCCTCAAGGCATGCCAAATCTTCCCATAAATGTTTGATTTCTTCGTCTTCTTCATCATAAACGTCGAAAACGGGAAGACCTTCTTCCTCATGGATGACAAAGATTGGGAAATTGTCAAAACCATCATCTACCAATTCCTCAATAAGGTCATTGAGTAGCAACACCTCTTGACCGAACAGCAGAACTGTAATTCGCTTGGATTCTGTCACAGAGACTATGAATTTTGTGGGATCAAAACTTTTTTACTCTTCTTCAATGGCATTCACATTTTGCTGGGCTGTATGATTTGGCAGAGGATTAGTGAACACGTTTAGTTTTGAACGGCTGTGGGTGGAGGAATCACCTTGTTATCTAACAAATCTTAGATATCATACCAGAGCCTTATGTAGTTGTTAGTTAAATGACCATGCCCTGGTGGAAGGCACAGTACTCGGTCAGATTGTATTTAGGCAGCAAAGGATTCAGAGGCAGGGTCGGCTCCAAAGGCTTTAGGAATCCCCTCTTAATCAGTTGGCTTAAAATAAAAGATAAAGGTACAGTGAGTTGAGTGAAAGTTCTCCTTTGGTTGAGGAATTGATTTTGGGTAGCTGGCTGGACAGGTGGGTTAGCTTGGTTTAGATTGGGGTTCAGCAGGTTTACTTCATAGCTTCGGTTCACAGAGTTGGTGGTATTGTTTAGGTTATTGGCATACGGCTTCCAAACTGTTCTCTGGTTTGATTCTCCCTTCTCAATATCCCTGAAATGTAGCGCATCCTCTGTCTATACCCTAGCATCGAAAACTTGTTCAAACATCATCAACGGCTGTGTTATCAAATTCTTAACCGTCATTCTTGCTTGTTCCTTCTTAATGGGTCAGTTTATCATCTTTGTTGCCTTAGCTCTCCATCGGATCAGAAACTCAACAAAAGACTCCTTGGCCTCCTATCGAGTAGTATCGAGTTCCCGAGTAGTAACATTGAGCTGAATGTTATAGTTGCACTGATTGAAAAATGCAGTAGCAATGTCCTCCTAAGTTCTCGTCTTTGCAGCATCTAGAGTTAGAAACCACTTTTGAGCGGCTCCTAACAAAGACCATTGGAAAAGCTATGCCCTCAGCTGATCACTGATTCCCATTGGAGACAGGGTTCCTACATACATCCTCAGATGAATTCTTGGATCTTTGATTCCATTAAATATCTCCATGTCAGGTATCTTAAATTTCTCATGAAGCTTAGCATCAGGGAACAGACAAAGTCCTTCAACATCTAACATGTAGTCTTCATCCCCTCGGGCCTTCCTCAAAGTCATCTCCAGTTTATCGACCTTATTAGACAAGATCGACTCCTTTGTGGTCAAGATTTTTGGAATTCCCAGTCGGACAGGCTGTACAACTGCTTGTTGGGCTACTTTAGGTCCCACATTATCGTCCCAAATATTGTCCCCTATTCCATCCTCTTGGTCATTTGGAATGACTACATTGGGGTCCACAATCTGGGTTTGTAAAGCTTATATCTGAGCTCGACACTGAGTCCGAATCCTAGCCTAATTGGTCAGTATACTGCTGACTCCTTCAACTATTCGTAGTAATTCCAAGATTGCTCTCATCATATCTGACATCGTAAGTTCTGCGTTTGCCATCGGTATTCTCAACTGATCTACACGTCTTAGTCTTTCGCTTCAAGATCGAGCCCAAGTGCATATAGGTTCTTTTCTGCACGGAGCTATTATCTTGAGTATCTGAACTTAAAGAACTCGTGCAAATTGGGGGACTTGTCAGCCGGGTCTAAACTCAAAATAACTCACACTCGATGACGAATCGAGAAGACGAAAACTAATTCTAAATGGGGTTCTAACTATTTAAACAAAAGCATCCATAAAAAGAAAATCACATAACCCTAAAGATTTATTGATCCTAAAAGAAAGGATTCCAAGAAGCTATATGCACATGAGAGGGCTTGGTAGGTTGCACTCAGTGTACCTTCTGAATATAGTCAAGAATATACCTTCAAATGCTTGGAATGGTGCAAGACATGGTCAAACGGTATGCAATAATTCTTTTTACCATATTTATGGGAGCATGTGATCAGAAAACTTACTGGCTTCCCCAACATAGCCCCGAGACAGTAAAATGACCGAGGTATCGGGAAGGCGGAGCAGGGGTTTGAAAACTAATCACGCAAATATACAAATGTGAATGCGAATACCAATGAAAAGTTTAAAACAAGAACCATTGACATATCAAGATAACCCCTCTTATGATTTTTTTTGAAAAACCAGTCTCTAATGGAGTAACCAGAAAAACTACAGGTATCGTTGGAGGGTGCACCGGATATCTATTATTTTTAGAGAAATATTTTTTTTCTTTTTAATGTAGAAAATCTAAGATATCCGAACTCGTTTTAAGAAAAATAAAGTCTTCACTTAGTTTTTGAGAAAAACTAAGAAAAATAAAAAGAATACTGTGGATCTTTTTTTAAAAGCGTAACTACTGAAAAATAAGGTTCGGGAGCTAAGGTACGAAAAGGGAAGGTGTTAGGCACCCTTTTCGCCCAACCATGAGGTTGGCCTCTGTTTTGTCAATGTTAGTTCTTATTGTAAACTTTTTAAGGGTAACATATACAAAATGGGAGGTTAAAGAGAGTTCAAACAAAAAGCAATCAAAGAAGCAAAATCCTAACTACAAATCAAGGGTCATGCAACTTGGTTATTATTTCTAGATATTTCACACGTATCGTTTGAGCAAAGCAAAGCAAAAAACTTGCGATAAAAAGCTAAAATGAACAAATAAAAGCCTAAGGGTCAAGCAATCCCTAACATGCTATATACAAGTTGTACATAATAAATAGAAGAGGTTTAAACACTATTTTCAAGCTACTGGATGTACAGAAAACTCACGACCATAGCAATAGATGTTGCGGCCATGACAAAATAAGTCACAAAACTCGCGACCGTAGCAAATATAGGGTCACCGCAAGAAACTAAGATGCAGAATGTTTTGGCCCAGACAAATAAATGTTGCAGTTAGGGTATTTTAGTGTCCAAAAAGGGGTGTTTAATATACAAAGTCCAAAACAAACTCAAATATGTGGGAAATTCGAGACAGAGACCATAACCCATTAGATATCGATTGGATCCACCATCCTTGACCCCTTACAGAAGCACTATTTCTAAAAATAGAATGCACAGAATACTAAAACAAATGACAAAATGCTTAAAATACAGCTTTCATATCACTTGCTTCACAAAACCTCACGGTCGTAGCAAAAAAATGTGGCGACCGTGACGAATATAAAGAAAAAGATATGGCCGTATGAAAATAAATGGTGGCCATTACTGTTGGTTAGGAAAAACATACGGCTTTGATATCCAAAGATCGCGGCTATTATGTTTTTAAAACTACAAACACTAACCATGAAGGAGTGGAACATACAGAATCGAGACCTTGACCTATTTGGTCTAGGCTAGATCTAACATCTGCTTTCCTCAACAATAACATGAACCTTGACATAGTGTACAAGAAAATCTTAAAACAAAGAAATAACAGAGAGTTTAAGAAAATAGTTTTCGTGCTTTTAGCCTTACAAAAAGAGCACGGTCGTGACAACATAATGTTGGGGCCGTGACAAAAGAAAAGAAAAAGGTTACGAACAAAATAAAAATATGACGGCCATGACTGTAGATTTAACGAAACACACGGCCGTGACAATGAGTAGTCGCAGCCATCATGTTTCAGAAACCACAGAAGGTGCTTCATGTGTTCAGTGTGCTAGTGAATGTAAAAATGGATCGGAATATAACTATTTCGTACCAAACAGAAAGTTATAGAAATAATGTGTTATAAGAAAAACTTATGTAAACAATGCTTATATTGAAATGAAGAACAAATGACCAATAAAAATAATGAAAATCTTATCCACGGTGCCCACAGAAGAGAGAAAACGAGGGTTTATAGAGATGTCGTGGGTCTTTGAGGTTACCTCGTATGAATATCCACCTCGAACGCCTCCTCGGATACGAGAACGGGATATCTCCAAGTGATACGAGCTCTAAGACCTCCCTGATGCAAGCAAAACCACGAACGGGACTCGAAATATATAACATGGATGTCGGGATATCTGGTGGAATTCAAAACCAGTAGAGTTTTGTTATCCAGGTTCTTCTCTCTCATTTCTGTAAAAAACGACGCCTATTTATAGGCAAGGTGGGCAACACAGACCCCCTCTAGAATACTGCCACCTATCAAAAAAGGTGTCAAAATGGCGGCCACAACCTTTTTGTTTTTGTACACTGTCGGCTGCTACCTTTATGGCATGAAAAGGATAGTCATGACTTTCAAAAGTCGCGGCTAAGCTTTGGTTTTTTAGAAAAGGCCGCGGTCGTGACAAAGGAAGTCACATCCTATTCTAGGATTTTCAAAAAAGTAGCAGCCATGGGAGTAAGGACACGACTTGCATTAGAATTTTTGAAAAAGATAGCGGCCGTGAGGGTTGGATGTCGCGGCTTGGATGTTATTGGTGGTTTCTTAGTTTTTAACTGAATTCTTGATTTCGCTTGCTAGGGAGGACCTTGAGCATAGTTCCCTTATTTTTGTCATTAAGGTGTATTCGAGGCGGGTGTTTAAGATTCAGCTTGGTCAAATTTTGGTGTCTACACCATTTCACCACACATGACCAAACTTTCCAGGCCTAGTGGCACTCTAATAAGAGATGGGACGAAGACTCAACCCTCAGGCCACACTAAACACATTCCACCGAAGCACTTACAGGAATGACTTTTTAACTTACCAACAGCTCTTTGGTGGGTATTTTACCCATAAGAGCTATCCAAGTGAAAACATGTACTTTAGGGGGAATCACATTATCCCAAACCTTCACAAGCTAAGGATCAACCCTCTCAGCTATTGATTCTAGACTTCTGTAGAAGGAGCCAACAATGAACTCACCACCCTTTTCACCTTTCCACCAAGGTCTATCCTTCTTATCTTGTAGGCAGGGTGTTCATAATGGGGTCCAACAAGTTATCAAGGCTAATCATTTCTCAAGCAAGCAACTCCCTCCTAAACAGCAGATTAAATGGGACCTTTAAACATAGCTAAAACAGAAGCATCCTTTTTATTTGACAGCATGAAGAGCCTGGATATTGCTTCATCAATGGTTGCTCCCCTACCCACCTATTTTCCCAGAACTTTGTAGCAGCTCCATCCCCTCTAGAGATCCCTCAATTCTCAAAAAACACATACGTAGAGGGGCAATTAGTTGCTCCCAAACTCAAGACCCCTCTCCAAATTGCAGATGTTTTGGGGCCTCTGGAGACTTGGGGCAGCCAATCCATAGAAAGCCCTTTATATTTATTGTAGATCACCTTTCTCCATAAGCTCTCCCTTTCATTAGCGAATCTCCACCACCACTTGAACAAAAGAGAAATATTCCTGTGCCTGAGATTTGGCACCCCAAGCCCACCTGCCTGCTTGTTTAGTGTAATTTTCTCCCATGTAACCAAATGCATTTTTCTCTGTGACTCACTATCTCTCTAAAAGAATCTTCTTTGGATGCCTTCTAATTGTTTGACCACACAAATAAGCATTCTATATAGGAACAATTAGTATACTGGTAAATTGGATAAGCTAGCTTTGATGAGCTGGATCCTACCTACCTTAGAGAGGTACTTCCTCTTCCAATGAGTTAGTTTTTTCTTTAACCTTTCCACCAAAGGAGCCCACCTCTTAAGAAGCTTAGGGTTTATACCCACAGGCAGGCCTAGATACTTCATAGGGTGCCCTCCAACCTTGCATCATAGAAGGGAAGCAATGGATTGCAACTTTCCATCGAGAATACCCATACCTTACACCATGCTCTTGTGGTAATTAACCTTCAACCCAGAATCTAGTTCAAACCCTTTGAGAATGTGTTTTATGTACCCAATCTCTTGGATATCAGGCCTACTAAAGATCACTATATCATCTGTAAATTGTAGGTAACTGATAACTAATCCTTGACCTCTAATTTCCACTCCCCTGATCATATCCATTATCCTAGCACTATATATCGTGGCATTTAGTCCTTCAGCTGTAAGATTAAATAGAAATAGAGAGAGGGGGTTCCCTTGTCTGAGTCCTCTCTCCATACTTATCAGTCTCGTAGAAGAGCCATTGACTAGCACAACAAGAGAAGGAGTGAAGATACACTCCCAAATCCATTTACACCATATATCCCCAAACCGCATTAATTTTATAATCTTGATGAAGTTCTTCCAATTGATACAATCATAGGCTTTCTCAAAGTCAAGCTTAAAGATGACTCCCTTCAATTTCTTCCTCTTCTAATCATCAATAATCTCATTCATAATTAAGATCCCATCTAGGATTTGTTCACCAACAATGAAGACTATTTGCTTCACGTCCACAACTTGATTCATCACCACTTTTATTCTCCTGGCTAACACTTCTACTTGTAGATAGAGCCAACAAGACTAATGGGCTTATACTCCTTAAGAGATTGGGGGCATTCAACCTTAGGTACCAAGGTGATAAAGGATGAGTTCAGGGATTTCACGAGTTTACCCTGTTATGGGAGGTAGGTATTCAAGCTTATGATGCTTATCGACAAGAATATTTCACATTGAAAATTGCATTATTGATAATTAGTGATTTTTCTACCTATAGCAATTACAGTGATAGTATGTGTTGGGATTTTGGGACATGAATCCCTTAACACAGTGAAAAAGAGGAACCATAGCTTCAATCCACATAAAGAAAATAAAGAATACTAAGAGCAACCAAGAACACAAAGATATACGTGGTTAGGCTTATTGCCTACCTCCATATGAGAGAAGAATTAACCCACTATACGCAATAAGGATTACAAGAATTAGTTTTACACTCTTTTTCTCCTCTAACCTGAGCCTCTCTTGTATATTTGGGTCTCTCTTTACTTTATGGCCTCTAACTGAGCCTCTCTGGTGTATCCTCACATTGTGTCTCACACCTTCTAAGGTTTCTATCATAACCCCTTTAAATAGAACCTAAAACTAGGTCAAAACATGTAACGGATGCAACCCTAATAGCCTCAAAAAATTGCTACCCCGCATAGACCGCTCGAGCTATCCCAAGACTGCTTGGTCAGTCAAAAACAAGTCTCAGTTTCTCTACAGTCTGTAGAGCCTCTGGTGATAGATTTTCACCTCCTTCAGCACTCTACACTGTGCAAACTTCTTTCTATACTAGAATGACAAAAATTCGAGACACAGCCCCAATAATCTTCACCTTGGCTTGAATTTCTAAACCATCTTGAAAAATAATCGGTTGCCTCAACTTGAATCCCTTTTATGGGTATGGATGCTCCACCCTCTCTGATCTTAATCAACAGTCTTCTGTGGTGACTCCACTTTCGCTGACACTGCCACTTGACCTTATCTCAACCTGATCTGTCTGTAGCTTTCTTATAAGACAAAGGATCTCCACTACTTTGTTCATTTGAACCACCGTCGCTCGATTTTCCTAGGTGAACAAAACTGGTCAACCTCCACCTCGACTCTTAGTGTATTCTTCTGAATATTTGATATACTACGCTTGTCGATCTGATAAAGATGCATATACCAAAGTTTTGCACCATCCGTGCTAGACTTCGCCTATGTAGTAGTGGTAACTTCACCTACCACCATGTCCTCTACGAATTTGTAGAGATCTGTAACATGATGTTCAACATCTTATTGTAATCGAGTGATTAAGCCTTAACCTCGCTCTAATACCAATTGTTGGGATTTAAGGCACAAATTTCCTAAATAGGATATGGTTGAGCAGCGAAAACCCCCGTGTCGGCTACGATCCTCACAAAGCAACTAAAGAATACCAAGAACAACCAAGAATACAAAGATATACGTGATTCAGCTGACTGTCTACCTCTACAAGAGAAAAGAAAAAAATACACTATACACAATAAGAATTACAAGAACTAACTTTACACTCTCTCATGCCTCTAATTAACTTGACCCTCTCTTGTGTATCTGGTCCTCTCTTTACACTCTGGCCTCTAACTGAGCCTATTTGGTGTATGTTTACATTGTGTCTCATATCTCCTAAGGTTTTTATCAAAACCCCTTTTATATAGAACCTAAAATTAGGTCAAAACATGTAACAGTTGCAACCCTAGCCGCCTCAAAAAACTTATACTGCCTCGCACAAACTGGTCAAGCTATCCCAAGACCGCTCAATCGGTCAAAAATAAGTCTTGGTTTCTCTGCAGTCTACAGAGCCTCTGGTGACATATTTTCACCTTCTTCATCACCCTACACAATGGAAATTTTTTTCTAGAATAGAATGACAAAAATTCAAGACACAAACCCCAACAGTATAGTAAAGAGATTATACATGTTCGATTTGTAATGAAGAAACATATTCACGTAGATTAAAACATGGAAAGAAGAATATATAGGTGGGCCATAGAAAATTTCTTTCTCACCATCATCCATACTTAATGAAAAAAAAAGGTTTTGGGTGCCTTTTACTCAAAATCAAGAACTGTGATTGGTATGTATTGCACGGTTACTAATTGGGATTGTATATTATTAAAGATCATGCTTATTAAACTTATAATCTCGTTTTTGTTACCATCTACTCACGATAAAAAAAATTGTGAGTATGTATTTCATCTTGGTTTTGAAAGGATATATGTCACTGTCAAAAAACATGATTGAAAGTCTCAAATTTTAATCTCACCTACATAGATCACAATTTGATAACCGAGATTAAATGAATACGATCACAGTTAAAAGCATAGATCTATTGCAATTAATGTAGTAGTGTAAAGAGCCAGTAGCCTAAACCTATTAATCAACTAGGAGGTTAGTAGTCTCACAAACACTAAGATCAGGAAACCCAGCTAGCATCTTTGGATAACTAGCCAAAGGAGTTGAAGAGAACACTAGCTCTTTGAGTCTAAAACGAAAAAGAGCCCAGAAATCCTCCAACATAAGGCACAACCCCTCGTATTTGAATCGAAAGATTGAAGCTCAGGATCCCACACATCTTGGCCACCGCTCGTAACAAAGGAACTTGCATACAGATTTGCTTCAACGAGAATAACTCTTTAGGCTATGAAGCTCAAAGTAGAAGCATTCAATAGTCAAGAAGCCGATTATCCATTGTTTGAGAGCCATCAGCAGAGGCTAGAAGCTTAGAAGGCTAGAATTGGAGAGATTTAAAGGTGAATGTGCAAAATTTGAAACCCTATATATGTTTGGGTTGGTATACTGAAAATCATATTTTTAGTATTTAATTTAATTTTTAATAAAATTAATTTTCTATTTTATGAAAATCCTTATGAGTAATGTATGTATATCATTCATTTGTTATGCATGGATGTCCGATATTTTGTATAGTATTTAATCTGGTATGTAGAGTACGGCTTACACACAGAAGACTAGATTTTAGGTTCTTACAGAATATAAGTTTTATGTTCACAGTTTAGATGAAAATGGATATACCATCGGTACGACTGT
>JAUMHN010033079.1:16814-28992 GCA_032360265.1 Heliamphora ciliata | reverse complement strand
ATGCCGTAAGATTTATGATTTTTTTTTCTCTATTTGATTTATTTGACGTTCTATATACGTATGTTATGTATTTTTCATATTTAATTTTAGATGTTTTTTGTTGCCTCAATTTTTTTTATTTGCATGCATTTGAGAAATTTTATTAAAAAATTAATAATGATTAATAGAGGTTAATCTTATGGTTGGGCGAACAAGTTGCCTAACACCTTTCCTGATTCGTACCTTAGCCCCCAATTCCTTTTCCTCTGATTTAACGTTTTAAAGATCAATAGCTATTTTTATTTTTCTTGATTTTTCTCAAAAACTAAGTGGCAATTCTATTTTTAACAAAAATAAATTTTTAAAATTTGATTTTCAAGGTATTAAGATTTTTCTAAACATATTTGATTTCTCTTATTTTTGACCATTTTAAAATTTTAAAATTTTGACGCCACAACTGATCCCACTGAAACTTATTCCCTTTCTTTAATATTCAGAACAAGGGTTCACAGGTAGTGGTTAGTTTGGCGATGAATTGGCTGATAAACTGAACCTTTGGTAAGAAGCTCCTTATGTCTTTCTTGGTCATTGGGGGAGGCATTTCAAGAATGGCCTCGATCTTTGAAGGGTCTATCTCTATACCTCGCCGTGTGATCATGAATCCGAGTATCTTGCCTGTAGTGACTTCGAAGGCACACTTCTAAGGATTCAGACGTATCTTGTACTTTTTGATCTGCCTGATGAATTTTCTTAGTGCAACGACGTGTCCCTTTTGGGTTTTGAATTTCACAATCATATCATCCACATATACTTTCACCTCTTTGTGTACTATGTCATGCAGCAACACTGTTGTAGCCCTTTGGTAGGTTGCTCCTGTGTATTATGTGTTGTGAAGGTAGTCTTCTCTTGATCTGCTAGAACCATCAGAATCTGGTTATACCTTGAGAAGCCATCCATGAAGGACAAGAGCGCGTTCGTAGCAGTGTTGTCTACCAAGATATCTATATGGGGGAGAGGGAACTCATCCTTGAGACTAGCCTTGTTGGGGTCTCTAGAGTCGACACATACCCGAATCTTTCCATCTTTCTTTGGTACATGGACAATATTATTAACCCACTTCGGATACTCTATAACCGTGAGAACTTCGGCATCTAACTGTTTGGTAACTTTTTCCTTGATCTTGAGCGCCTAATTCAACCTAATTTTTCTTAGCTTTTGCTTGACGGGTTAGGCATCAAGATACAAGGGAATTTAGTGTTGTACAGTGTCGGGGTCTATGCTAGGCATGTTTTCGTAGAACCATACAAAAACATTTTTAGATTTTTTTAATAAAAAGATTAGTTGTTCACGTTCCTCTACAGATAGGGTGGAACCAATTTGAACAATTTGTGGGTTTTTTCATTATTAGGATTTTTCAAAATTGTTTCTTCGGTTATAGGTTTGGCTCGTATTTTTTCTTCCTTTTCGATTACGAATTTTAATTCTTGGGGATATCCTTCTCAAATTCGTTAAAATCTTCAGAATCAAGACAAAATATTTAAGACACAGCAAAGTAAGCAAAGTCTTATTTTATTTCATTGATTTCAAAAGAGATTACATTTTGAGACTCAAGATAGAAAGGGCTCGGGATGCTAGCAGATGCATTCTCGGCAGACTCAATGTTATCTGACTTGTTAAGACAGATTCAACAAACTCCAACCCACTTGTTACACGATGCATAATAAAAGACTCAAAGGACTGACTCTTTTTCATTTTAGTTGCATCCATAATAAGCGAAGTGTGATCAGCTTCTACCATTAGTACGTCCTTGTCTTCGTCATCATTGTCTATACGCACTTGGGCCATCTCTTCATTGAAGAAAGACTCCAAAAAACTCATTTTTCACAAAGATCTTTCCAATCTGTCTGCATCTTTCCTACGAGACCCATCTACCAAATCTCGACTTCTTCATCACTTTCGGATAGCTGGTGATTGAAAAAGATCTCAAATTCTGATAATTTCTTATTAGTCTTCTTTCAATCCATGGTTCGGGGAACCCACAATAAGGGAAATTGCCCCCTTCTTTGATGAAACATTCATTCAGCGTTGGCCCATAATTTCCTTCGTTTACCTCCTCCAGTTCCGGCCCGTATCCTAGTCCAAACTATAGCGATTGCGATTTATGGGGATTGACTCTGAAATCTGTTGCAGATACTTTTCTAATCCCATGCCTAGAAAGTAGGACATTTCCTTCATTATGGCTATGACTCTTGGGTTAACATAACTCCCCTCATCATTCATTAGAACTTGTATGGCCTTGTCTTCATCAAAATCAAATCTGTTCAACAAGAAATCTTCCTCCACGTATTGGATCTCAAAAAGCAGGATAGCATCACTAAGCAGAGCTGACAAGTTAGTTTCAGCTGGTATAGTGATAATTACTTTATCTTTGATCAATTTTATCTTTTGGTGTACGGTAAATGGAGCAGCTCTAATCAATGGGTCATGTAGCCATGGCCTTCCCAATAGCAGGTTGAATGACGCTGGCACGTAAAGGACATGAAATTCTACTTCACTTTCCAAGGTTCCCACTATTACAGCGAAAGTCGCCAATCCCAAGATATCTCTTCACGTGTTATCATATGCTCGTACCCCCTGTGTACTCGGTTTGAAGTCTTGCATCTTCAATCCTAGGCAGTAAGCAGTTCGCAGCGGGAATACGTTGAGGGCAGAACCGTTGTCAACCAAAACAATCGGTAGCCATTTTTCCAGACATTTGACAGTTAAATGCAACGACTTATTGTGGGAAGGCTCTTTTGCTAAAAAAATCCTTGTCATTGAAGGCAATAATACTCGATTGTTCTCGAGTACGAGTATTCCAACTGGCTGGTTTGGAGTGACATTAATCGGTATGTCCACGTTGTTTAAGGATTTTAGGATAGCATGTCGGTGTTTATGAGATGCCACGAGCAACCCCCAAATGCTTACATTGGCTTGTGTCTTCTTAAGCTACTTTAGAACTACATCTTCCTCTTCACTATTCTGTCTCTCTGTTCTTTCTGCCTGATTTCTCGGTTCTTCTGTGCCTTTACTCGGTTGCCTCTTCTATAGCTATATGAGCTTAAAATGTCTTTCACTCCTTGTCAGGTGTTCTATCTGCCTTTTGGACTCCTATAGCCCTTCAAACTAGTCAACTACTTCTTAAATTTCAACCACCGAGCCTCCTTTCTCTCGGAAGGCCCAAAAATTATCTGTCTCCTCACTGACCCCTTCACTTCCCCAGAAATCTTCCTCGATCCCCATTATGTTTTGTGAAAACCATTCGGACTCTTTGCTGATTGTAGCCTTCAGCTCAAAAAGTTGTGGCAATGACACTTCATCTAACGGGTCTTCGTAATCGTAGGACGGGGGAAGGCCCCAACGCTCCCACGGGCCTCTATGATCATGTGATTCTTCGACTATGGATGCCATTTCAGCATATCTTCTCCTTCATCATATTCTACATCTGTGCATTCTTGGTCGACTTTTTCCAACTCCCACATGTCGTTCTCTTCCTGATAATCCCATTCGAGTGAACATGAGATAGGTCCATCGGGTAGAGGTATCCTTAGCTTTGGCTCATGGAGAGAAACTATGTATACAGAAGAGTCAAATGCATGACTTATGATTCCCAACAAATTTACTTGAGGAGTGCTTTTCTCTTTCTGCTCCTTCTCCTCGGCTTCCGTACTGATTAGTGAATTTTCTTTCAGCTTGTTCTCACTATTAATGTCCTTTTTCTTTGAAGATTCTCCTCTTTCTGATATTATTTTTCCTACTTCTCTTGTTTCACAACTCGGGTAAGCCTCCCCATACTAAGCTGCCCCTTGATGCCAAGCAATATCATTGCTCAAGATGGTTGGGACGTGCCACTTGATGTCAATTTTGGCCTCTTCCAAATTATCCAATGCCTCGAGGCGGGCTAAATCTTCCCATAGGCGTTTGACTTCTTCATCTTATTCATTATTGGTAGGGGAGGGGTTTTCTCCTCATGGATAATGAAAAATGACAAGGTGAAAGAATCATCCTCAATCAAATCTTGGATAAGGTCGTATAGCCACAACACCCCCTGCCTCGATGGAAATTCTACAATCGTTTTCGACTCTGCTTCAGAAACTATAAACTCGGTGGGATCAAATCCCTTCAACTCTTCCTCGGTGATGTTTACATTATGCTGATTGGCATGGTTCAGAAGGGGGTTGGTAGTAATGTTCGATTTTTGTACGACAGTGGGCGAAGGAATCACTTTGTTGTCAATTAAATCTTGAATTTCATGGCGAAGCCGCATGCAATTGTTAGTCAAATATTCGTGCCCCTAGTAAAAAGCACAGTATTAGGTAAGATTGTATCGAGGTGGCAAAGGATTTGGAGATAGAGTTGGCTCCAAAGGATTTATGAGACCCCTCTCAATCAAACGGCTTAGGATAGATGTTAATGGCACGGTGAGTTAGGTGAAGGTTCTCTTTTGACCTTGGGGTGGATTTTGGGCGGCCGGCTGAACAGATGGGCCTGCCTGATTTGGATTGGGGTTTAGCAAGTTCACTTTATAATTTCTGCTCATTACAGTGGCAGCATTATTCTGATTATCTGCATACGATTTTTGGACCATTTTTTTGACTCGGTTCTCCTTTTTTAATATCCCTGAACTGTAGAGCATTCTTTATCTATACCCCCCTATCAAAAATCTGCTCAAATGTCATTAATGGTTGCGTGATCAGATACTTGCAGAATTACGATTGCTGGTTCTTCACTGCCATTCTTACTTATTCTTTTTTAGTGGGCCGACTCATCATCTCTGCAGCTTTAGCCCTTCATCGAGTCAGAAATTCCACAAAAGATTCTTTGGCTTCCGGTTGGGTGGTCTCGAGCTCTTGAGTGGTAACATTGAGTTGGATGTTATAGTTGTACTGATTGACAAATGCAGTGGCAATGTCCTCCCATGTTCTCATCTTGTCAGCAAGACATAAACCATTTTTAAGCTGCTCCTGACAAAGATTATTGGAAAAGTTGGGCTTTCAACTGGTCATTAGTAACCATTGGCGATAAAGTCCCCACATACATTCTGAGATGAATCCTCTGATCCCCGATCTTGTCAAATTTCTCCATATCAGGCATCTTAAATTTCTTGAGAAGTTTATCATCGGGGAAGAGACAAAGTCCCTCGGCATTCAACATATAGTCTTCGACACCTCAGGCTTTGCTTAAAATCTTCTCTAGCTTATCAACCTTATCAGACAAGATTGATTCTTTCATGGCCAGAATTTTTGGGATCCCCAGTCGAAGTCGAACAGGCTGTGCAGCAGCTATTTGTTGAGCTCCCTTAGGTCCTACATTGTCATCCCAAATATCATTTCCTACTCTGTCCTCTTGATCATTTGGCATAACCACATTGGGCTCCGTGACCCGAGTCTGTAAGGCCTGAATCTGCGCATAACATTGTGTCTAAAGCCTAGCTTGATTCGTTATAGCAGTACTAACCCTTTCAACTGTCCGTTGCAATTCTAGAATGGCCCTCATCATGTCAGCTATGGTCAGTTTTGGGTCTGCCATCGACAATCTCAGCTGGCTAGTACGTCTAAGCCTTCCGATCAGAGATCGGCCCAAGTGCGTTATAGGTTTTTCTCTATCTGAAGTTATGATCCCAGGCTTCTGAACTGAAAGGGCTTACACAAATTGGAAAACTCATTAGCCGGGCTTAAACTCAACACAACTCACTTTTGAAAATGGACTCGTACAAATCGAAAAACTCCTATGTAAACTCAAAACAATTCTCCCTCGATGGCAGATCGGGAAAACGAAGGCTAAGCCTAATCGGGGTGCTATTATACAAACAAAAGCATCCATAAAAAGAAAATCACATAACTCTAATAGATTTATTGATCCTAAAAGGGTTCTAAGAAGTTATATGCTCATAAAAAGGTTGGTAAGTTTTCACTCAGTGTACCTTCTGAATAGAGTTAAGAATATACCTCCCAATGTCAAGAATGGTACAAGACATGGTCAAACGGTACACAATAACTTTTTTTTGCCACATCTATAGAAGTATGTGGTCAGAAAGCTTGCTGGCTTCTCCGACATAACCCCAAGATAGTGAACTGACCGAGGTATTGGGTAGGTGGAGCGGGGGTTTAAAAACTAAGCACACAAATATACAAATGCAGATGCGAATACTGATAAAATAGTTTATAATAAGAACCATTGACATTTCAAGTTAAGCCATCTTATACTTTTTTTAAAAAAATCAGTTCTCATCGGAGTCGTCAGAAAAACTATAGGCATTTATGGAGATTATGAGGGGAATGTATCGGATATCAATTGTTTTTAGAAAAATATACCTTTTCTATTTAAAATGGAAAATCCAAGATATTCGAAAGTATTTTTAAAACAAAATGGAGTTGTCACTTGATTTTTAAAAAAAAATAAAAAAAAAATAAACGAAGGCTGCAGGTCTTTTAAAAGTGTAAACAGAGAAAAAGTGTTCGGGGGTTAAGGCACAAGAAGGGAAGGTGTTAGGCATCCTTCTCGCCTAACTGTGAGGTTGACCTCTACTTTGTCAATGTTGGTTCTTGTTATAAACTTTTTTAAGGGTAACATATACAGAACAGGAGGTTGAAGAGAGTTCAAACAAAAGCAGACAATAAAGCAAAATCTAACCACAATTCTCAGGGTCATGCGATTTAATTATTATTTCTAGATATACCACATATATAGTTTGAACAAAGTAAAGCAAAAAACATGCGAGTGAGTAGTAAAATAAATAAATAAAGACCTAAGGGACATGCAACGAAGTTTAAGTTTGTAACATGCTATAAATAGGTTATACAGAACAAAATAGAAAAGATTAAAATACTGTTTCAAGCTACTGGATATGCATAAAACACACGACTATAGCAACACATGTCATGGTTGTGACATAAAAGGTTACACAGCTGGCGGCTGTAACAAATATAGGGTTACCGCGACAAACATGATAAATAAAACCTTACGACCGTGACAAACGAATGTCGCAAGTATGGTTTTTAGGGTTCCAAAAGGGGTATGGATATGAAGCGAGGACCAAAAAGGGGCCTAAATGTGTAAGATGAATAGGACATAGGCCATAGCCTATCAATCTTAGGTCAAATCCCTCATCCCTCATCCTTCATCCTTCATGTAATAAAAAATACTAAATAGAAAGTATTGAACACTACAAATAAAAAAAAGGATGCATGAACACATCTCTCATGTCACTGCCTTTCAAAAATCACGCAGTGGTTGCCAAGGTAAGAGGGTGGCCGTGACAATCACAGAGGTGGAACTGACGGCCATGATAACCACATATGGCGGCCGGTACTTTATGACATAAAACATATGGCCGTAGGTTTTGAAGGTCTAGGCCGACATATTTTAGGTTCACATTAAGTATTGAAATGAAAGCATAAAGAACAACAATCACAACGTACTGATATGGTGTTAGATCTAATGCTCATTGCCCCTTAAGGAAGAAAACATGGGTATAAAAGAAAAAATACATATCAAAACAGTAAATAGGAAAAGAAAACTATAAAGTATAATTATCACGAAATTTTTAAAGACATCTTCAAACTCTTAGCCTAAGACAAAGGTCACGGCTTGAATAAAAGAATATCACGGTCGGACTATTTATAGGCATAAAGGTGATGGGTCGATATAATAACCTCATGGCTGTTATTATTTTTGATCAAAAAGATGGCAGCTTAGCATGACACGTCGCGATCGTTACTATAGGTGAAACAAATCTCATGGTCGTGTCATTGAGAGGCCACGACCATTGGTTTTGTAGAACCTTGGAACAAGCATAAATAAAAAAGTAAAGAACAAAGACCATAGCTCATTTAATCTAGCCTGGATCTACTATTCATCACTTCTCAAGAAAGTAAACCGAGATGTATGAACATTAAACAAAACAAAACAAGACATAAGAATATGAAATAAAAGGAGATCAAAGGGTTTTGAAAACGTTTCTTTACATCTTTGGCTTAAAAAGAATATCGCGGTCTAGGCAAATAAACCACACGGCCGTACCGTGTATAGGTTTGAAAATGATGGCTCAGTATAGGTGTCTCACGGCCGTTACTATTTTTTATCAAAAAGATGGCAGGTAGGATAAATTCCTCATGACCGTTGTTATTGGTTTAAGAAAACATACGACCGTGTCATTAGAAAGTCATGGCCGTGAGATTCTGTGAACTTCAGAGGACTTCAAATGTGCTCAGTGTGCTTGTGGGTTCCGAAATAGAATAAAAACTATAACAAATATAGAAACAAAAAGTTATGAGAACACTGCTTGTAAGGAGAAAAACTAGAATAAATAATACTTGTATTTAAATGGATGCTAAATAATCAATAAAACGAAGGAAATCTCACCCACAACACCCTTTGAGGAAGAAAATGAGAGTTTAGAGAAAAGTCGTGGTTCTTATGGTTATCTCGTGTGTATATTCATCTCAAATGGTCCCTCGAGATGAAAATGTGATGCCTCTAATTCAATACGAGCTCCAAATACTCCTCCAAGGCAAGCAAGAACACAAAAATGACTTGGGAAGTGTAGGATATTGGGTGAGAATGAATTTTAGCAGAATACGGGTGTTCTAGAACTGTTCTCCTCCCCCTTCGTCTTGGAAACGACGTCTATTTATATGCAAACTAGGCAAGGCTGACCCACTCTGGAATGCTGCTACTTGTCTAAAATGAGGTAATAGTGTTGACCGTTATCTTTTTGTAATTTAACAGTTCTGACCAGCACATTTTCTCCTTTTATAGTTTAGGCCGCAATTTGTATGAAGATGAAACATAGCGGTGGGGTTTCCAAAGTGATGGATGTTACAACAAAGGAAGCGGCCAAGATCAAACAGTAACAGCAAGGATCAAATAGTAACGGCCGTTAGAAATGAAGGTCACGGCTTGGGGTGTTTGATGTTTTTTGTGTTTTCACTTGCTTAGGAGTATCTCCGAGCTTGATTCTCATTTTTTCGTCATTAGAGTGTATTTGAGACGGGTGCCTAAGATTTGGCTTGATCAGATTGGAGTGTCTATATCACCGAAATAGAAACATGCCCTTGTTACGCCCATACTAGCAGCATAACGACTGGAAATCCCAACACCCTAGAACTAACTTGAAAACCGAGCAAGAGACCAACAAAACTCCAAAAAAAGAGGTTTATCCTAAGATTTTAAAGAAAACACGGGTAACACTCTGACAAGAAAACAGCTCTAAGCCAAATGAGACCTCAAAACAAGAACCCGAACGGGGGTTCGAAAAGACGATCCTAAACGGAACCGAGGGTACAAAACCAACAAGTAAGAAAAAACCCAAGAGGGAGAAAATTATCCTAAACCAATAATGAGGCCTAAGCCAACCATTGAGGTAGAACTCAAGATTCTAGACTAATAGATCAAAAATTGAACAACGACCCGAGAGGAAAACTATTTTAAAACGAACGAACACCAGAAAAAGACCAGGGTCAAAACTCGGGAGAGAGATTATCTTAACCCAACAAACAAACAAAGTTCCTACACAAACACAAGCAAAACATATAATTAAATGAAATAAATAATTCTACCGGGTCAATACCTAATGGCGGGTTCTAAGAAATTATATGCAGAAAAGGCCGATTTTGGTTAATGATCAGGGTATCTTCTTAATAGAGTCGAGTATATCCCTGCCATGTCTGGTGTGGTATAGGTCATGGTCAAGCGATATGCAAAACTCTTTTACCACACCTGTGAAAATGTGCAGCCACTAAGGATTACTCGTCTCCCCAACATAGTCTCGAGACAGTAAACTGACCGAGGTATCGGATCGACTAGGCAGGGGCTGAGAATAATGCAAATGCGTGCGAGAATGTAAATGATAAATTCATATTAAGAACTAATGATGTGTTCAAGTCTAGCCCGCTTATTGGTTTTGAAAAATAAATTCTCAGTGGAATCGCCAAAAAATACTATAGCGCCGAAATTTAGGGTTTTGTTTCAAAAATAAAAAAGTTCAAAAAATGTTTAGAAAATACTTTTAACACCTTGAAAATTAAATTTTCAAATTTTTTTTTTGTAAAAAATGGAGTAGCCACTTGCTTTTAAGAAAGACCAAGAAAAACAAAATGAGCCACTAATTTTTAAAATGGTAATTAGAGAAAACAAGAATCTGAGGGCTAAGGTAGGAATTGGGGAAGGTGTTAGGCACCCCGTTAGCCTAATCGTGAGGTTGGCCTCTACTAATCATCAATGGTTCTTAATTAGATTTCTAAAAGGTACGCAAATATAGAAAATAGAGATGAAGAGAGAACATCGAAAATCAAAATTGGAAAATACATAACCTACGTTTATCGAATGCCAAAATAAAACAAATAGTAAAAGAAAATCCTAAATCCTACGGTATGCAATTTCTAACTAAAGGATACATGGAGTAAACTCGCATGCAATATCACCAAATAATCTAAAAATTATACTAACATGATTTTAAACAAAATAAACAGAAATATGCTTCAAGATCCTTAAACTCTAACTAAATATAGATTTCATGCTAATTATCAATATAGTAAGCAATAAAAGATGGTACTAAAAACAAATTAAACTATGATAGATTTACTATGAATTTCATCAAAATAATATAAAAGAAAAGAAATTAAATTAAACCTATGAAAGTAACGATTGTTACATAAGAATGTAATAGTTGCTATTTAATTGGAACATGTTAAGATACGAGCGAAATATTAACGATTACGACTGTAAAAATGTTAATGCACCAAAAATAACAACCACGATATTGTAAATCGCAATTGCCGGATATATTGACACTATTTCGATAAATTGAAAAATAACAGTATTCCAAGTATGGGTGTGCAACATGAACAAACTATACTAATATTTGCTTTGATTTATGAATTTAGCTAATTTAACTAAACTCAACTAAGCTAAACATGCTTATCTATACTAAATACCTATAATATAATTAAACCAAATGATATAATTGAATTAATTATGTAATGACTTAAAATAAAATATTGCAATTAATCCGATCACTTTAAAAGAGAGAAAGTGAAGAAAGAAAGGCTGGGGATCCAAACAGAATACTTGAATCGCTACTATCCGGGGTATCCTTAAGTCGGGAAATGGTGATCAGCAGTCCAATTCTCGGGCAAAGCTCCAATCCAAGTGTAGTGGTGGGTCGAAAATCTAATAAGGCATCGGCGTTGGTGGTTGTCCTTTTAATACTTAGGTAGAGTATCAGTTCTCAAAATCTATCGCCTTTCAACCCGTTAGAACTTTGATATCTGAATTGTCCTCTTCAAATCGTACCAGAGGTACGGTATTTATAGAGTTCATCAATCAATGAAGTGCTTGCACGTTTTGGAACACGTCAAGCCTTTTGAAGTTGGCGATCGCCATGATCAGAGTTGGCGGTCACCACAAATTTAGAGCTTCTAAGGGTTTCATATGGCGGTTGCCACAATGAAGTTAGCGATCCCAAGGTTCAAAATGGAGACCGCTACTTTGGCTAGAGTTTTAAGAGGTTCTTGTGATGGTCGTAGCAATCAAAGTTGGCGGTCTCAATTTCAAGGTTGGCAGCTCAAGGGTTGGAGTTGGCGATTCAAGGTTTTGAGGGATTTGATCATTTGGTTTGAATACTGAGCTTGGATCGCTTTTCGATGATCATTCTAAAGCACCATTCCACTTGATATCATCATTGAAAACACCTGGACCAACCTAAGATTAGGCGAGATCAAATTAGGGTGTTTACACACCTGGGAGCAAGGGTCGAAAGTTTGTAAAAACTATCCCAAATTTGATCCTTGATGCATGTGTAATTCCGGGGATAACATCTCCTAAGTAGGGGAGGTTGTAGGGCCCGGTCCCTTATTATTTTCTAGAATTAATGAAAATAAGTTATGATAAATGTGATGAAAAATGGTTAAACGTATAAATCGTATGTAAGAATTAAGAACTTGAGCATAATAACGTTGGCTAACAATGATTGCAGGTCATGTAGTGCGTAAGACAGTGTTGCGAGGTGTTTAGCCTATGTTGCAATCTTGTATTACATCTTTTGTTCAAAATTCTCACCGAGCATTAATCGCTCAAGCGGACAGGTGGTAGAAAGTTCATGTAAGTGGGGACCGCTTGAGTAGTAGGAGGGTCCGCTCGAGCAGACTATCGGCAAACA
>JAUMHN010032974.1:0-28997 GCA_032360265.1 Heliamphora ciliata | reverse complement strand
CAAATCAATAATTATTTCAGGATTAAGAGGATAAGCACTATTCATAATAATTTTGGGGTGTGAATTAATTTATATAGTCAGTAATCCGTACTAAATTAATTACCCCAAATGTTTCATTCAATACACACAAAGTGTACTAGTACAGAGAGTTAGAACAATAGACGATACTATTATCTATTCCCCATAACCATGACAGGCAGGCCTACTAAAACTCTGTTCCACAGTCTTACTAATGGTATGTCTATCTCTATCTAAACTGTGAACATACAACTTATATTCTGCAAGAACCTAAAATTCAGTCTTCTGTGTGTAAACCGCACTCTAAACACCAGATTAAATACTATATAGAATATCGGGCATCCATGTATAACAAAGAAATGATATATATACATTGCTCATAAAGATTCTCATAAAATGAAAATTTAATTTTATTAAAAATAAAATTAAATACTAAAAACATGATTTTCAGTATACCAACCCTAACACTATTGACGGTCGTCGCTATGAACATGGCAGTCGCCACTTTAGGAATGACTTGCATAGCAAGTTATCGATGGTTTTAACAAAATTTCATTTGGTGTAAAGATTTTTGGACGATTGGGTTCAAATACCGAGCTTGGATCACTTCCCGAGGATCGAATGAAGCACCATTCCACATGTTTTCATCATTGGATTCACTTAAGATTGGGTAGGGTCAAATTGGGGTGTTTGCACACAGCATGGGCCCAAGCTCATTTGTTAGGCCCACTGGGTCTTAGCCCTACTATACCTGTTGGTCGGAGGAGAGGACAAGCACCAGAGGCTGTTCCTGAGGCGACTGTTGCTGCTAGAGATGCTGGTGGAGCTGCTATTGCTGCTAAAGTTGCTACTGCTGCTGGAGGGGTGATAGACCCAGAGATTCCATGGGAGATTCATACAATGGTATACACCTACATGTTTCCCCTTCTGGTTCCGGTTCCGCCAGCGCTGGAGTTTAGGGCTGTGCTCGGCCAGGTTTAACTTCATTCTTCGTCCCTTCTTTTGATTACTTTCTTTTTTTATTTATTTGAACTACCTATCTCTTTTTTCATAGGTTAACTAGGTGTGGCTAGACCGTTTGCTGCTGATATTTACAGGTCAGAGGGCACTGATCAGCGAGCTCGATGCCACTATGCGAGCAGTTGTCATTGCCTTTGCTCCTGTGGCCATAGTGAGTATCTTCTAACCTCTTTGACTTCTTTGTTCTTTTCTGTTCTGTGGTCAAATCTTTATCTCCTTTTAACAGCCACCGACACCAGTCACTGGTATAATATAGCCGCAAGTTCCAGTCCAGCTGCAAGCACTTGTCCAGGCTCCAACATGAGGTCGCGGATCTCGTGCCTCTTCTTCCAGAGCTGGCTCTAGAGGATCTATCTCTTCTGTCAGGAGTCGTTCTCGCATTTTCTCTTCTTCCTCAGATGATGGAGATGATAGTGATGACTTGGAGACACTATTTGAGGATGTCAACTCTAATGAGGCCGAACCTCCTTCTCGTCGAGTCTATCAGCGTCATTGAGAGAGAGAGATCTCCCCCTCTTTTGATACATTCTGATACATTTATTTTGATACATTTGGTGTTTCAGGCCTGCGTGCCCCAGATTATTTAGTTGATGGGCTTGGGTGCCTCTAATTCATACTTTACATTTGGGCCTCCGTGCTATTTACTACTTTTTATATATACTTCTGTTTACTTGACTTGTCTTCGATTGTTTGCTTAAACTTCTTTACTTGATATAAGTCTTGAAAGAAAGCTTAAAAGTCATATAATACAGAAACTGCAAACAAAGGTACAAAATAAAATGCCCGCCACTTTTAAATGTGGCGGCCGCCAAGATTCATAGTGGCGGTTGCCACAAAGTACAAGGGCCAGGTGGTGGTCGCCAGGTTGGTAAAGTGACGTCACTATACTATATACTTTCAACATGGCGATCGCTTACTCCAAAGTGGCGGTCGCCACATGAATTGTACTTCTCTAAACTTTTTGACGTCCAGCCTTCTCACGCCTTATAAATACAACCTTGGGGTCCCCATTTTTTGTTACTTTCATCAAGATGGCTTCCTTCTACAACCCACTTTCTGTATGGATCGAGGAGGTTTCACATGTTGAACGTCTTAACTTCGTCTCAATTGGTATCAACTCTCTATTTTCCTTGATAACTGTTAAGATTAACATACCATTACCGAAAGCTACTGCACAACTGTGGGACTCGCAATCCCATGTTCTTCGCTTTGATCTTGAGGAGCTGTGTCCTACTGTAGAGGAGCTTGCTACCATTCTAGATCTGACCCCACGGAGATGTGCTGTTGTTCCCACTTTCTTCCTTTCAACTCGACAACAGATAATACAACTCTACCGCCTATCTAGGATGGAAGCTTCTCTCTTGATGTCTGATAACTGCATTAACATTCCTTGGATTATTGAGACGTTTTGTCCTACTAGCGATCTCAGCGACTACGGTGTCGTTATGCACTGTGCTTTTACCTTCTTGCCCATTTCCTCTTAGTTCCTTCTGATTGACGTGTTAGCTTCTCCTTAGTTGACATTGTAGGTCAGATGTGCTTGGGGACTTTATCCCAATGGTACTTGTTGAGACCTTGATAGGCTTGAACGCTGTTCATTGAGGTGCGACCACTACCCTTTACTTCTACAGGTAAACTTAAAACTTTTCTTTCCCATTTCTCTTCAACACTGTCAGCTGAAAACACACTGCCTTCGGCCCTTAGGTTAATCACCATTTTACTGATTTCTCTCATTTCATTACTCTTTGCAGATCTGGTTAATGAAGAAAGTAAAACTCATGCAGAAACCACCCACAGACAGGTACAGTGTTATGGTTCTTATCTATCGTCCTTACTATCAAATATCTAGCACAAATGGGTACGGACATTACCTGAAAGTGTTCTTGGTGGCGGATCCCTACCATGACTTTGACAACTATGGACTATCCTGGCGTCCTGCTGATTGGCTTGCGATAGTCCACTATCTATTACCCATACCGGATTAAAAGGCAGTTCGATAGCAGTCAGATCATATTCCACCGTGTTTGAGGTCATTTATACTCATCTTCACTGTAGGCCACATTTCTGGTGAGGTATTAAGAGGCTTGGCCATCTTGCTCACTGATGGAGATGCAAGAACTGCAGTGCCCAGAACTTTCTGACGAGTACAAAGCAAAGCTGGTCCAAGACAGAGAAAAACGAAACAAAGAAGAAAAATAAAAAGTGAAGAGAAGGAAGATTTGAGATACCTACTTTGCTTTTCAGATTTCATAGCTTTCATTTTTTAATTTTTTGGAGTTTGGGACTTGCACGCCCACTTTATTTTTGAAACTTTGTAATCAAAGCTAAAATGAAGTATTCCACTTTTATTTTGAAAAAGATTTGCAATTACCTTAGGCTTTTCAATTTTTGCAATATGAATGACTTTATTATCAGACTCTTACAACCAATGTGCATTGATTTTACTTGGATTCAAAACTGACTAAAACGAAGAGAGTGGCCGGACTTCTTAAAAGAAGCTGTCTATGTATTCGAAAAAAGTGAAATCAGGCCAAAACGTAGTTTGTGTTCGGTTTACTCTTGGGTATTAACACTCTCTTTTTGTGATGCGCTAACTTTCGGGTTTTTGGCCTTACGAGCTGCTCTAACTTTTACCTGGGCCACCTTTTTGGTTTTCAACTCAGCGAGCTTTTCTTTTTATCTTTATTTTTCTCTCAAGAGTAGTACTTTTTGAGCTGATCAAGGCTGACTGGAGTGGAAAACATATTGCCATCCAAATCCGTGATAATTATTGCACTACCAGTCATGATGGTTTTGATCAAAAACTGTCTGGACCAATTTGGCTTGAACTTGCCCATTGGATCAACAACAGGAGCTCTGATTTTCTTAAGAATTAAATCACCTTCTCTCAAGTCTCGGTTCTTGACCTTCTTATTGAACACACGAGCTATCCTCCTTTGGTATCCTTGCATGTGGAATAAAGCCTACAGTCTTCTTTCGTCAAACAAGAGCATCTCTTCCATCCGATTTCTTTGCTATTCTGCCTCTAGAATACTAGCCTCAACCACTATTCTTAGTGAAGGAATTTTCACCTTAATGGGCAGCACAGCTTCCATCCCGTACACTAAAGAATAAGGTGTGGTTCCTATCGAAGCTCTAATTGACGTCTTATACCCCCAAAGTGCAAACGATAGATGTTCTGACCAATCTTTACGTGAGCTAATCATTTTTGGTAGAATCTTCTTAACATTCTTGTTTACTGCCTCGACTGTCCCAATGGTTTGTGGCCAATATGGTGATGACTTGTGGGCCACTATCCGGTATTCTTCAAAAAGATCCAAGTCCTCACCTTGGAAGTGCGAGCTATTATTTGAGGTAACCTCATGAGGAACCGCGTACCGACAAATAATATTCTATTTGATGAACTTGGCGACATGTGAAACTTTCAATACTGAGTAGGAGGCTGCTTCCACCCACTTGGTAAACTAATCAATTGCCACCAAAATGAACTCATGCCCATTCGAAGCCTTTGGTGTTACTCGGACAATCATATCAATACCCCATACTGAGAATGGCCATGGCGACGTCCGGCTATACAATTGAGATGGGGGAATCTGCGTAAGGTTTACATGAATCTGACACTTATGGCACCTTTGCACGAACTGTATACAATCTGTCTTCATTGTCATCCAAAAATACCCTTGTCGTAGGATTTTTTTGACTAACATGTTTCCACTCATGTGAGGCCCACAAGCCCCCACATGTATCTCTTTCATCAATTCTCGGCCTTCTCCACTGTTGACACAAAGCTTGTTTACTCCAGAATGTTCTCATTTGTATAATTTTCTCTCGTAAAAGACAAATTGTGCAGATAATCTCCTTATTACTCTTTCATCCTTTTTACCAATAAACATGGGGTGTTCTCCCTTTTTCACAAAATTCTGAATGTCAAAGTACTAGGGGAGTTCATCAGTGCTTTCTTCGATTGTAGCTGTATTCTCATATGCCGGTTTTCTCTTCTGCTCAATTATCAATGGCCTCATCCTGACCTCGAGAGGTAATGCGTCAGTAAACTTGTTCTGCAATCTCATTACATGACTGAAAACCACTGATTCAAAGTACAGTATCAGCCTTTCCAGCTCTTGATGATAGAGAATTAACGTTACGTCCTTAACCTTTCGTTCTCCTCTTGCCTGTGAGACCACCAATGCAGAGTCCCTAATGACTTCCAGTTTCTTTACCCCTAGCTCTAGGGCTGCTTCTAACTCAGCTACGCATGCTTCATACTCAGCCTGGTTGTTGGTAACTTCAAAGTTGAGCTTCAAGGACAGAGGAACATGTGATTCGTCAGGAGTGACAAGAAGAACTCCTATTCCATAGCCATACTGATTAGATATGCCATCAAAATACAGAGTACATTTGTAGTCCTTGATTCCCACCAGCTACTCTTCAGGGAACTAGAGTTTTACGTCTTTATCTTCCTCAATTGGCTAATCTGCCAGGAACTCAGCCACTGCTCTACCATTTACTGACTTTCTGGTAACATAATTGAGATCAAACTCTGACAGCAACAACAACCACTGGGCAAACCTTCTTGTTAATGCCAATTTCTCAAATAAGTATTTTAACGGATCCATTCGGGAAATTACATTCACCATGAAAGACAGCATGTAATGGCTCAATTTTCGAAAAGCCCACACCAAAGCCCAACATGTCTTTTCCAATGGCATATATTGTATCTCAGACCCCGTTATCTTCTTACTCAACTAGTAGACTGCTTTTTCAATTTTGGTCTCCCCTTCTTATGCCAGTATGCATCCCATAGCCGAGTCCATCACTGATAAATAGAGAATTAGTAGCCTATTGGGTTCGAGAGAAGCCAAAATAGGTGGGTTTTGCAAATATTAACGTACGGCCTCGAAGGCGTCTTGGCATTTTTGATCTCATTCAAACCTGACTCCTTTCTTCAACAGACGAAAGAGCGGCTCACAAGTAGTTGTTAACTTGCCTATGAATCGACTGATAAACTATATCTTTTCCAGAAACCCTCTAACTTCTCGTTCAGTCTTTGGAGGAGGCATTCCCAAGATTACCTTAATTTTAGAAGGATCGACCTTAATGACTCGTTGAGTAATCATGAATCTGAGTATCTTTCTAGCGGTGACTCCGAAGGCACACTTCTGTGAGTAGAGCCGCATCTTGTATTTTTTTATTCTTTCAAAGAACTTCTGTAATGCTATGATATGGCTAACCCGATCTTTGGACTTCACTATCATATCATCCACATACACCTCAACCTCCTTATATATCATGTTATGCAGCAAAGTAGTGGCAATCTTTTGATAGATTACCTCTGCATTCTTCAAACCAAATGGCATCGCACGATAATAGTAAGTGCCCCAAAGTGTAGTAAATGTCGTCTTTCCTCTGTCTTTGGGGTCTATTAGGATCTGATTGTACCTGGAGAAACCATCTATGAATGACAATAGGGCATTCCATGCTGAGTAGTCTACCAAAACATAAATATGTGGAAACGAAAAATTGTCCTTTGGACCGGCTTTATTGAGATATAAAACATCTACACAGACTTGGATGCGTCCGTCTTTCTTCAGAATCGAAAAATTGTTGGCCACCCATTTTGGATATTCAGTTACCATACGGAATCCAGCATTGATCTGTTTAGTGACTTCTTCTTTGATATTCAGTGCCCACTCTGGCCGTATCCATTTCAATTTCTGTTTGACCGGTTTAGCATCAGGGTACAAGGGGATATGGTGTTAGACAATAATTGGATCAGTACCAGGCATATCCTTGTAAGACCATGCAAATACGTATTTGAATTCTCTTAATAAAGTTATTAATTGCTCATGTTCAACTAAAGATAACGAAGAACCGTTTTGCACAATTTGTGGATTAGTTTCATTACTCATATTTATTAACAAAATTTCTTTAGTTATAAGTTAAGCGCACATTTCTTGTTCTCTTTTTATTAAATATTTTATTTCTTTGGGGACATCCCCGTCGAATTCAAAATCGTTAGAAAGCATATGAAAAATGTCAGACAAAGCAAAGTAACCAAAAATTTTGTTTATTTCATTGATATTGAGAGATGGAATTACAAGATCAAAAGCTGCAGGAGAGGATGCACAGATAGATGTACCCTCAGACTTATTAGAAAAAAAACATAGACTCACACAAATCAGATTTGGACTTGAGACCAACATCATACAAAGCACAAGACTCTAAGGTCCAGTTCTTAACATCCATTGCTTCCGCGTCCACTATAAACCTGGCATAGTCAGCTGGTGCGTTGTGGCCCAACATCAGATAGTTCTGATTAGTTATGCATATCTGAGCCATCTTTTCCCTAAATAACACTTCCATGCCAATGCCGTCTAATTTGTCTGCCTAATCCTCTTCGTGAATCTCCTCTTTTTTCTCTATTACCTCTTCTTCCTCTGTATCTAATAACTTGTTGTTGAATAAAATTTTTAACCCTGGCAATTTCTGATTAGTTTCCTCGTTAAACCGTGGCTCTAGAAAACCACAGTATATTAAATCTTCACCTTCCTTGACGAAGTAACCATTTAGTGTTCCCAAATATTTGACCTTCTTTCCTTTCTGCCTTGTCTTTAATCCCTCCAAATCTTCGTCTATTGGTTTGTACCCAAGGCCAAAACGTTGCGAGGTCTGCGTCACTTTAATGGGTTCCAAAACTCCCTGTTGCTTACGTCCCAACCCCATCCCTGGAAAATAGGACATATGCTGTATCATTGTCACCGCATAAGGGTTGATATTGCTTTCCTCTTCCTTTAATAGCATCTATACTGTCAGCACCTCATCATACAGAAATTCAATTAAAAACACATCTTCTGCCCCATGCTGAATATCCAAAAGAGTCGACCCATCTTTCCTCAGAGTTTGAATATTATCTTCTCCATGGATGGTGACTACCGCCCCATCTTTAATTAGTTTTAGCTTTTGATGCAGGGTAGAGGGTACTGCCTGGAAGTTTAGATCATGGAGCCATGGTCGTCCCAACAATAAGTTGAAGGATATCGGCACATGCAAGATATGGACTTCAACTGATGTTTCTAGTGGCCCAACTGATACTATAAAGGACACCAAACTGAGCACATCTTGCCTCGTGTTGTCGTATGCGCTAACTCCCTAATTACTTAGCGTGAAATGTTTTGATTTCATCCCCAGACAGATAGTAGTCTTGAGCGGGCAAACATTTACAGCTGATCTGTTGTCATTGAGGGTAACTGGTTCCTACCTCTCCAGACACTTAACGGTGCTGTGTAATAGCTTATTGTGATTTCTCCCTTCCAATGGTAAATCTTTATGTGAGGAAGAAATTACCTTAGTTCTATAACTGGCAGTATCAACCTAATCAACTGCTCTGAAGTTGCGTCTATTGAGACATTGGCCTTATTCAAAACCTTTAGTATGGCTTGTCGGTGCCGATGTAAAGCCATTAGCAAACCCCAAATGCTAATGTTGGCCTGAGTCTTTTTTAGCTGCTTCAGTACAGCATTGTCTTCTTCTTCTTGCTCATTCTCCTTTCCTTTCCCGCTTGTCTATCCCTTTTCTAGCTGGGCCGGCTCGAAGTGCCGCCGACTCCAGGTTAAATGTTCGACTCCCTCTTCGAGATCCCATAATCCTAACACTTCGGTTTGTCTAACCTTTGCCACATAGGGAGAACTCTCAAATTCCCACAAGCCATTTAAACTATTGCTTTTCGGTCTTCCCTCTCTTTCTTCTTCATCTTGGATCGCCCATGTGTTATCAATTTCATCCAACCCCCAGATATCTTCCTCGATATACTTGTTCTGTTGTTTTTGAGCAGCCCAAAAATCTGTCCACTCTTCTCCATCTGACTTCATTACTGTCCTGACCAACCAGTATGATTGCATTTCATCAACAAAAACCTCTTCCCTGAAGAGCTAAGAAAGAGTAATTCCATGTAGAACATGTCCAAAACAATGTGGCTTTACCAGTTAATCCAAAGGCCAATAATCGTCACCACTATGCTCTTCTTGGTTTTCCTCCTAGATTACCACTTCATAGCCCTCCCAAGCTGCAACGTTCCATTCTTTCATGTCCCAACCATTCCCGGCCATAATTAAGGAACAAAATTGATCACTAGCGGCTTAAACAAAAATGTGCTGGATAAATGTAATGACTAGGATCTTCTGACTGTCTTAGCTGAATCAAATTCACCCCTCCTTGCTTAGCATGATTTGGTAATTGATTAGTTATAACATTTGGTTTCTAAGTAGCGTCGGTGGTGGAATAACCTTGTCGTTGATAAGATTCTGAATCTCGTGGCGCCGCCTCATACACTTATCAGTCAAGTGTTCATGACCGTGGTAAAAGGCACAATATTGGGAAACATTATATCTTGATGGTGGGGGATCGAGTACAAGCATTGGGTCCAAAAGTTTGATTAGCCCTTTCTCGACAAGTCGATTCAGAGCAGTGGACAAAGATATATTGAGGGGAGTAAAAACTCTCCTCGGCTTCTATTGCGACTGCTGGCTATTACTCGGTTGCAGAGTGGAGGATATAGGATTAAATTATGCAGCATAGGGGTTCAGAAGGTTAACCTCATTCGAACGAGAAATAAGGTTGGCAAAAGCGGTGGGTTGGCTTTGACTGTTCATGGGGAAAGCTCTTCTTGGGTTTTGGCTTGGTTCAAATTTCTCAATATCTCCAGACTAGATTGCATCTTTTATTTGGACCCTGGCATCAAATAGCTACTCGAAAGTAGACAGTGGCTGTGTTATCAGATAACGCTTCAATGGAGACTGGAGGGAATTAACTACAATTCTCACTTGTTCCTTCTCAGTTGGAAAATTTGTCATTTTGGCTGCTTTTCCCCTCCACTTGGTTAGAAAGTTCACAAATGATACCCGGCCCTCTTGCTAGGTGGTTTCGAGTTCCCGAGTAGTAACGTCTAGCTGGACGTTATAGCTGTACTAACTAACGAAGGCGGTGGCAATGTTTTCCCATGCCTTGGTCTTTGCAATATCCAATGAAAGAAATCATTTTTGTGCCACCCTAGAGAGTGATCGGTGGAACAATTAGGCCTTTAGCTGATCATCAATTCTCATGGGGGAGAGAGTACCGACATACATCCTTAAATGAATCTGGAGATCTTTGGTGCCGTCGAACTTCTCCATTTCTGGCATCTTGAATTCTTCTAGCTACTTGGCATCTGAGAATAAGCACAAACCGCCTACATCTAGCATGTATTCTTTCACCCCCTTTTCCTTTCTTAGTACTTTTTCCATTCGATCAATCTTTTTGCTAGTGCAGACTCCCTAGATTGAGCCATGTTTTCTTTCTCTATCGTGACCTGACGTGGAACTCGTAGTGGTACAACAACTGGTGGCACTTCCTATCCCTAATTATCTACCGAAAAGTCTTCTCTGTTCTCATTTGTATCATCTTGTTGCTTGTTTACCCCTGACAAGCGAGCTTGGATTGCTCATATTTGAGCCTGACACTGGTTTTGAGCCTACATCTACTGTTCAACTGCCCTTTGTATCTTAGTTATTGCCCTCATCAAGGTTGTTAAGTTCACCTCATTATCTTCCATCTCAATAGACTCTAAAGTCTACTCGGATACCCGATAAAGCCTTCCCATTATTGATCTAGCCCACACTCATACTGACTGTGATACTTTCGACTCAATGATGTAAACTTGAAGTAAAACCTGAATCCCAAAAGAAAAATTACCAATATCAGACATTCTCGAAAAGCATCTCGATGACAATTAGCTAACACTCTAAATACCAAAGACAGTTGACCATCAGCAAATATAACTGCCAAAACAAAAACATGCCCCTACTGGGTTTATATCGGCAGCATAACGACTGAAAACCCCAACACCCAAGAACTAAGCGAGGGACTAGCACAACTCCAAAAGGTGGTTTAGCCTAAAGTTCTTAACGGGCAGCAGTCTCGTAGACAAAATAGATCTAACTCAAATGGGCCCTCAAGACAAGATCCCAGACAGGGGTTCGAAGAAAGCAAGTTTAAACAAAACTAGGGGTATAAAACCAACATCCTGAGAAGAACCTGGAAGAGAGAGGGGAAAGCTATCCTAAAAGCTTCAAGCCAAAACACGGGCATAACCCCGAGAAGAAGACTAGCGAGACAAAAATCAAACAAGGTGAAGATCAAAACCTGGGTAGGAACCCGAAGGAAAAGCAATCTTAATTAAGAAAGGATAACAAAAAAAACCCAGTCTAAACCTGAAAAAAGGAAACTAGCTTAAGTCGAACAATCACACCGAAAAAAGCAAACGTAACAAACGTAAACAAAACGTATAGTTAACAAAACAAATAATCCTACTAGTTAAGCAGCGCCTAATGGAGGGTTCTAAGCCATTATATGCAGAAAAGGCCAGTTTTAGTCAATGATCAAGGTACCTTCTGAATAGAATAGAGCATATACCTCCCATGCCTGGTGTGGTACAGGGCATGGTCAAACGGTACGCAAGAACTCTTTTACCACACCTGTGAAGGCATGCAGCCAGTAAGGCTTACCCGTATTCCCAACATTGCCCCGAGACAGTAAACTAACCGGAGTATCGGGTCGACCAGGCAGGGAGCTAAGAACAATGCAAATGCATGCGGGAATGCAAATGAAAAATTCTAATTAAGAACCAATGATGTTTACAAGTCTAGCCCTCTTTTTTGATTTTATAAAACCAGGTCCCCAGCAGAGTCGCCAGAAAATATTGTAGCGCCAAAATTTAAGGTTTTGTTTAAAAAATAAGAGAATTTAAGAAATATTTAGAAAAATACTTTAACACCTTGAAAACTAAATTTTGAAAACCCATTTGTGTGAAAATGAAGTCACCAATTAGTTTTTGAGAAAAAACCAAGAAAAACAAAATGAGCTACTGATCTTTAAAACGGTAACCAGAGAAAACAAGGGTCCGGGGGCTAAGGTACGAATTGGGAACGGTGTTAGGCATCCTGTTCGTCCAATCGTGAGGTTGGCCTCTACTAATAATCATTGGTTCTTAATTAAATTTCTCAAATGCATGCAAATATAGAAGATGGGGGCGAAGAGAGAACATCCAAAATTAAAATAGAAAAAATACATAACATATGTTTATAAAACATCAAAACAAAATAAATAACCAAAAAAAAATCCTAAGTCCTACGACATGGAATTTCTAACTAAATGGTACATGGAGTAAATCCGCATACAATGTCACCAAATAATCTACGTTAGCAAAATTTAAACAAAGAAATGCTCTAAAAAGTCATTAAATTCAAATCATACCAAAAAATGAACATGAATTGCTAACAATATCATCAAATAACTAAGGTTACTTCGAACATAGTTTTAAGCAAAATAAACAAAGCATACTTTAAAAATCATCAAACTCTAACTAAATGATAACTATAGGTTAGTTATTAAAAGATTTTGTGGATTCTAATGTTAAAAGATTTTGTGGATTTCAATGTTAAACAAAATAAAAAAAAATAAAAAGAATATTATTAAAAAGAAATTAAATTAACAAAACATAACGAATGAAAACAACGACTATTACATAGTGACATAACTATCATTTTGTCTAAGGAAGATAAAATACGGATGTAATATTAATAATTACAATCATATAAATATAAGTGCATTAATTATGACAATAACGACATCGTAAATCACTATTGTCAAATATGTTAGCACTGCTTTAGTGAATTAACATGCTAGATGTAAATGTGCAATGCGGGTAGAATAAACAAACTAAAATTTGATTTATAACATAAAATAGAATCTAGTAAAGGAAATAAAACCTAATTAAGACTATAACGTTTAATCAAGTATTACTGTAAAAGCATTATTAAACAATTTTTAGGATAAAACAAGCTTTCAATTCAATTAATAACCAAACATGAAATAAAAAGTGAAGTACGAAATTAATACTTAAATTATAACCCAACCTCTTCACATGAGTAAGAAAAGTGAAGAGAGAAATCTCGGGGTTCCAACAAAGTACCTAAGATATAGCCCGGGTTAGTCCTCGAGTTGGGGATTGTGATCGATGTCTAATCCTCGGGATGTGTTCCAATTCCAATGAAAGGGTGAGCCAGGAATCCAGCAGGGTATCAGCGTCGGTAATTGTTCTTTCTCAGTATTTCAGCAGGGTGCCGGTACCAGAATTCTCCCGCCTTCTGACCCATCAGAACTTTAATCTCAGAATTGTCCTCTTAAAATCATACTAGAGGTACGGTATTTGTCACGCCCCATACTCCGGGTCACGCGAAAAGCCACCGAACAATCACCAACACCAGTTTTATGAAAATATAGGTTTTCATACATTTCAAATCCACCTGTTGAAACCAATGGAATACCCAAATGTATCTCTCATAAACAAAAGACATACAGTTCCAACATGCATACAGTATATCATCTTATGGCGTACAAAACCTGCCTTCAGGAACAGGCATATCAAAAAGGAAAAACTACTAAAAAGTCTTCCGTCATCATCATCACGGGCACCACAAGATCTACAGAAGATCATCCTCTAAGTCATCATCTGAAAATGGTTTTATACAAATAATCCCATCCGTGAGCCGAAACCCAATAGAAACAAACTATAAAGCTGTAAACCAGGCAAGATATGCAATCATAAGCATACAGGCTCAACCACAGGAGCCAAAAAGGTTTTCCCAACCCAAAATCACAAGTTTTCCATTAGGCTAATACGAGCTTCAAAACAGTTTTACTTCATAAAATCTACATTTCCATCCTCAAAACCATACATATCATATAGTAAGAGTTAGCTCAACCACAAAGCTAACAAGGTTTTACATCATAAAACCCCAAGTTTCCCACAAACCTCCAAAACAATTTTCCTTCCACAACCAAGCGTTTATACAATGCAAAACAACATTTTACAGTTGAAAGAAAACAATAACCAGAACATGACTTTCCCACTCGGATCACACATCGAGGAAAGATAAAAATAGTTTGCTCCACTCGGGCTACACCACCGAGGAGAAAGGTAAAACAGCATTTTTCACTCGGAACACACATCGAGGAAAAATAAAACTGAAAGCTGTAGTAAAACAGTATGCTTCACTCGGGCTACACCATCGAGGAGAAAGATATAACAAATCCACTCGGAACACGCAACCGAGGATAAAGTAAATGATTCCTATGTATCGACTCCATCACAAGGGGAAATAGGTAAAACCTATAGACTCCTGCCCATTACCTAATCCTGAACCACTTAAGGCCTGTTAGGTAATGACAAGTTCTATACGGAGCACCACGACGAACCGCTTAATTTACGGGCGACCACCCGAGGGAACTAAGCACCCAACCGTCTCAATTTACGGGGACTAAACCGAACGACCTGAGTACCTACGCTGCACACGTTTCCCGACTTATACCGAGGGCAACTCGTGCTAATACACGTCATCCTGGTACATCTAGAGAATCATTTCACAAAAATCGAACAGTAGCTCAACTACGAAAAATATTTCCACGAAAAAAGATATACGTCAACATGTATAAAAAGGGATCCAACATCCATCAACATGGAGATCCACAAAAGCATTTTCAAAATGTTTTTCTCCGTTTTCAACAAATTGTTTCAAAAATTGAGACTCAACCCCAAGGGTTAGCTCCAAACCTTCAAAACATAAAATGCCGAGATTTTCACAAAATCCATCATTTTCCATCGTTTTCAAGAACATCCTTTGAAAACAATAAAACCACAAAACCTCATAATTCCATCGGATAAACATCCCACGATGACAGCCAGAACAAAAAACATCAAAAGTCTCAAAACTGCTCAGACCGATCGATCAGTTAGAAGGACCGATCGATCGGTCCCAACCTAGTTTCGGTTTGTCGGAAAATAGGTCAGGTTTTCAACATAAAAACATGTATAAACATGAAATTAAAACCCCAAAACACCAGTTTTAATACCCACATGTATACAAAAAACCAAAACAACCTCAAAGCCTCGAAAACGTTTCTCAATCCGATTTCATTCAACCGAAACAACAAAAAATGGTTTTAAACCAAAAACCTGATTTTCTCTATCATAAACACCCGTTTTGAAAACTATGAACATCCACAAGTTCATAACATGAAATAAACCAACTAAAAGCGAATAACATGCTTTAAATCAAAATAACGTGGTTTAAACATGAAGGATGGCCTTTAATGCATTTTCAGGCAATATCACTCGGTGAAAACACCTATAATTGCATATACCACCCTTAAACATCCATACAGTCTAGGATCCTACCTAAAAGGGTCACAAACCTGAAGCTTTACCAACAGGTGAAAAGCCTAATCCGTCAAAACACAATTCCATTTGGATGAAAGTGAAGCCCACGTCAAGTACTTCAAGAATCCGCCTTCCAATCACCAAGATCCGAGCCCGAACACACCTAAAGCCTAGAGAGAAGACAGAGCTAGTGTTTTTGGGTTTGAGGAGAGAAAAGAGGAAGCTTACAACATAAGCTTTGCACAAATTCCAACCATTCGGCTGCCTTTTAAAACATTCTATCCGAACAGACAGATCGATCGGTCTCTTAACCGATCAATCGGTTAGCCATTTCACTACACTGCTGTCCCAACTTCAAATGATGATATCTCCCTCGTCCGAACTAAAAATAGGGTCATTATTGTGGTCAAACTGAAGCCCTAGAAATCTACTTTCCAATGGTTCAAACCTCATATCAAAATTCATTTTGTGCAAGGAGTTATGACCAAAATGGTTAAGGTATGTCACTTTCCTTCACACGCTTTTCACATATTTTCGTCCGGACATCACTTAGAACTTCATATTCTTCCCCGAACATATCTTTCACGCGTATCCATGTTCAAAACACTCACCCACAACATCATCGAGATCATGTTTAACTCTTACCCCATCATCACTTAATCATTTCCCAAAAAGAAAAAGGTCAGGGCCTCACAACTCTGCCCCCCTTAAAGGAATTTCGTCCCCGAAATTCAACACTGAACACAAACCGAACACCAGCACATCAATCATCAACCTCTGATACAAACTTATCAATACTGTACAATAGTAGAAAAGCCCTAACAACTAAAAACCCAAACCTGTCGTCACACAAGAAAACACGGCTGGAAGATTCAATCTTCACACAAACTTCCCACACGTGCAAGTCTCACTGCCATCACTGTCATCCAGGAAATATCACTGTAACATCGGATCAAAATCCAGTTCACACCGCCAATCCTCAAAACCAGACTCTCGCCGAACTCAAACCACTCTGGCAACAAGAATATCGCACAAGACCGATCCGTCATGGAACCTGGTCCTAAACACTCTCCATTTCAAAACATAGAGATTACCACTTTGTTCCCACTACCACAAACTGGCTCATCTACATCTCACCATGCACACTGAGGACACCAAGGACCATCTCCACAAGTCCAAACACACGAAATCAAGCCTTGACATCGGTCGCATGAGACCACATGCTCCACGCACAACTCTACTCGAGTTCTAACTATCACCAAACAACCACTGACTTTGATACCAAGTTGTCACCCTATTGAGGCTAACATCCCATCACTGAAGCTGTCATGATACTGATCTACGAGTAGCAACACAAACACGCGACTCCAGAGAGAAGCTCACCTACTCACCTGGACATCAAGAACACATCTCAGCAAACCCTCAAACCGTCATTCCCAATCTAATCTCTCATCACAAACTACTATTCTCACCCAGGAGGAACATCAGGTGGTACACCATTATCCTAGACAAGGTCCCACACAACCGAAAATCAATCTGGCATCACAACCACAAAGCACCTGACTCCAGCGAGTCACCTGACCAAGCACGTCACGTCAACAGAAAATATCATAGGTATCTAACAACCTATATCAACCAAATCATAACTCCCATGCAACAGCACGTTACTACACATTATTGTACATCTCAACGTCTCATCACCAGATCGCTAATACTAAGGCTCCGGACCAACCTCAGATCAAACACGATCTCCGTCGTCTGACACATCAAACGTTATTCTCATAATTCGTCAAGGTGAACAGGTTGACTGACATCTAGCATCAACTCCAACGCAGAACACATACATCAACCCCTTGAGTCCCCAGACTCGTCCATCGGGTAACCAACCAAGACTTACATCTTACACTCATTTATGTCCTCACATCTAGAACTCACACGGCCCTTCCGTTCCCAACCAAACAATCGTGTCAGTCCGAACAGGCCACGCCCACCAAGGCTTCTCCACTGTCCTACTCTTGGGACCACCGTCCACACAAACAACCGTTATGCCAAAGCACAACATTTACCATAGTCGATAAACACTCCTTGACTCCAAGAACTCTAAGCAGTTCCAAGTCCTCAAACAAAACAAAAAGCCAGACTCACAAAAGTCTACCAGAGATCCACCATACGCACATCACAACCGCATTATTTCGATAAAATTCCCGCTCTACCACGAGCTAGAAGCACAACCATACACACACAACGGTCATGGATCCTCAACTAATCACTGCAAAAGAACTCTACGTCTCAACACCAACTCCTAAGCATTCCCTGTCCATCAACCGAACCTCACAGGGATCACAATCTAATTGGTTCAACCATCCACTGACACCACGAAGAACTAGTCCAACCATCATCCAATCACAGCGACACAAGTTCCCAAGTTAGAACATGGTCACAACACGGGTCACTACACGAGTCATAACACGAGTCACAACACGAGTCACAACGCGGGTACCGTTCCACTGAGATTTCACAGTCTCAGAACACAACCATACCTGAACCAACCAAGAACCTGGTATCTTTGTCCAACAGAGATAGAACAACTCGCACCAGACAATCGTCTACAAGAAAACTCTCTCCCTCATTCCATCCAAAGGAAAGCAAAGGCCAACAAGAAATCATGACCCAATCTCAACGTATTCCCAATACTCATCAACACTTAGCCTCTAAGAACTCTGCAAGTCCTACCTCGAGGCCACATCGACTACAGTCACACAGTTGCTGTCAACTATAATCACAATACTCAGGTCATCCGCTACACCAAGCTCTCTCTGACCTCATTCACAGATGTGAACACCATCAATCCGCACACCTGGTATAACACATCCTATTGTACCCAAAACCTCACTTCACAAGATTGCGCTAAACAACCTAACTCCTGCTTGGCAAACCATAATCACATCACAGCCTCGAGCTCACTGTCCAAGGCACAGCATCAACAAAGGGAACCCAATCCTGGAACCTCTCATCCAGAGTTACTAATAACCCCGACAACCATGCAGACACCTTTCGCACTTCCTCCAGTAAGGCGCACACGATCACAGGCATCGTATCCTACGATTTCTTACCTATCACCCTAGGCCAGCCAAACCACACGGTATACTGCTGAACCTCATCACTCCACACTGTGTTCCCATGGGCGAACAACATACCCATTTCTGAACTTAAGGTGGAACACAAACAATCTCCACACATATCATACCCAGGTTATGTCATCTCAACACTAAGCCAACCACCTGAACTTCGCACGGTTTCCCAACGCGATCTCCTAATCACTAGGATATCGACCAAACCATGAACTTGCATTCCCAGACAGCCATAACCATGTTCTTCCCAGCATAACTGCAACTCATACTCATTCCCATATCCTTGAGCTCACTCAATCGGAACTCAATTTTCAAACCTCAAAAGGTACACAACGCTTAAGGTCATCAGACTACTCAGACTACCAACAACATCCTGTTGTCCACCATCGATATCCTAACTACAAGGAAATATCTCCAGAACCACACGGCCAGAACCACGTATATCAAGACTCCGAAGGGATTATCGCTATCCCTAATCCAATCACATCGATCGATTTCCCAGGGACTCCGACACTCCATCACCTCGAGGCACAAGGTCAACCATAACACAACTCTGACATCCACTAGCCTACTCTCAAGGGAAGCTAGCTACTATAACCAAGCCACTAACTAGGCTTCATCGGCACCCAAACAAACGCTGCTCGTACTAACACCTAACAGGTACCAACCGAGATCAACCTCACACGCAACCCAACTCACTGATAAGTTTCACAACATACCAAGCGATCAACGCTCAACCCATAACCCAGCTTCTGCAACTGATAGCAACCGAGTCGCATAACCAAGACCCCAAACCGTAGTCTCGTCGTCTCTAAGGGTGTACAGGTCATACATAAAGAAAAACATGAAACACGACAACCTATGGTCGATCTATCATGTTATTTTTAATATATACCACATAATCATGTTAACACATAGCCACAACGATCATGCAAACACAACACCGATACCGAGGAGAACCAACAAGAATGACGTGTCACTTTGGGTAACTTACTCAGATTCCTTACCAAAAATCGCGTCCATGAAACGCGTTTTTAACTTGGCTCCCAAGTCTGTCAATCCAAACATGAGACTAATCAATCCTAAGGTCCAACCTCCATACTCACATATACACAACATACTCCAAACAAAAGCAACAAAGCACACACATATCTTTCCTCGCAAGATAACGCACCCTCTTCCCACGGCTCATAGGTATTCGAACCCAGAGCTCTGATACCAAGTTGTCACGCCCCAAACTCTGGGTCATGCGAAAAGCCACCGAACAATCACCAACACCAGTTTTATGAAAATATAGGTTTTCAGACATTTCAAATCCACCTAATGAAATCAATGGAATACCCAAATGTATCTCTCATAAACAAAAGACATACAGTTCCAACTTGCATACAGTATATCGCCTTATAGCGTACAAAACCTGCCTTCAGGAACAGGCATATCAAAAATGGAAAACTACTAAAAAGTCTTCCGTCATCATCATCATGGGCACCACAAGATCTACTAAAGATCATCCTCCAAGGCATCACCTGAAAATGATTTTATACAAAAAATCCCATCCGTGAGTCGAAGCCCAATAGAAACAGACTATAAAGCTGTAAACCAGGCAAGATATGCAATCATAAGCATATAGGCTCAACCACAGGAGCCAAAAAGATTTTTTCAACCCAAAATCACAAGTTTTGCATTAGGCTAACACGATCTTCAAAACGGTTTTACTTCATAAAATCCACATTTCCATCCTCAAAACCATGTATATCATATAGTGGGAGCTAGCTCAACCACAAAGCTAAAAAGGTTTTACGTCATAAAATCCCAAGTTTCCCACAAACCTCCAAAACAGTTCTCCTTCCACAACCAAGCGTTTATACAATGCAAAACAATACTTTACAGTTGAAGGAAAACAATAACCAAAACATGACTTTCCCACTCGGATCACACACTGAGGAAAGATAAAAACAGTTTGCTCCACTCGGGCTACACCACCGAGGAGAAAGATAAAATAACATTTTCCACTCGGACCACACATCGAGGAAAAATAAAATCGAAAGCTGTAGTAAAACAGTATGCTCCACTCGGACTACACTACTGAGGAGAAAGATATAACAAATCCACTCGGAACACGCAGCCGAGGATAAAGTAAATGATTCCTATGTACTGACTCCATCACAAGAGGATAGAAGTAACAACTATAGACTCCTGCTCATTACCTAATCCTGAACCACTTAAGGCTTGTTAGGTAATGACAAGTTATATACAGAGCACCACGACGAACCACTTAATTTACGGGCGACCACCCGAGGGAACTAAGCACCCAACCGTCTCAATTTACGGGGACTAACCCGAACGACCTGAGTACCTATGCTGCGCACGTTTTTGAACTTACACCGAGGGAAACTCGTGCCAATACACGTCATCCCGGTACATCTAGAGAATCATTTAACAAAAACCAAACCGTAGCTCAACTACGAAAAACATTTCCACGAAAATAGATATATGTCAACATGCATAAAAAGGGATCCAACATCCATCAACATGGAGATCCACAAAAGCATTTTCAAAATATTTTTCTCCGTTTTCAACAAAACGTTTCAAAAACTGAGACTCAACCCCAAGGGTTTGCTCCAAACCTTCAAAACATAAAATGCCAAGATTTTCACAAAATCCATCATTTTTCATCGTTTTCAAGAACACCTTTTGAAAATCACAAAACCACAAAACCTCATAATTCCATCGGATAAACATCCCACGATGACAGCCAGAACCAAAAACGTCAAAAGTCTCAAAACTACTCAGACTGATCGATCGGTTAGAAGGACTGATCGATCGGTCCCAACCCAGTTTCGGTTTCTTGAAAAATAGGTCAGGTTTTCAACACAAAAACATGTATAAACATGAAATTAAAACCCCCAAACACCTATTTTAATACCCACAGGTATACAAAAGACCAAAAAAATCTCAAAGCCTCGAAAACGTTTCTCAATCCGATTTCATTCAACCGAAACAACAAAAAACGATTTTAAACCAAAAACTCGATTTTCTTGATCATAAACACCCGATTTGAAACCTATGAACATCCACAAGTTCATAACATGAAATAAACCAACTAAAAGTGAACAACATGCTTTCAATCAAAATAACATGGTTTAAACATGAAAGACGGCCTTTAAAGCATTTTCAGGTAATATCACTCGGTGAAAACACCTATAATTGCATATACCACCCTTAAACATCCATAAAGTCTAGGATCCTACCTCAAAGGATCACAAACCCGAAGCTTTACCAATCGGTGAAAATCCAAAGCCGCCAAAACACAATTCCATTCGGATAAAAGTGAAGCCCACGGCGAGTACTTCAAGAATCCCCCTTCCAATCACCAAATCTGAGCCCGAACACACCCAAAGCCTAGAGAGAAGGCAGAGCTAGGGTTTTAGGGTTTGAGGAGAGAAAAGAGGAAGCTTACAACATAAGCTTTGCACAAATTCCAACCATTCTGCTGCCTTTTAAAACATTTTGTCCAAACAGACCGATCGATCGGTCTCTTAACCGATCGATCAGTTAGCCATTTCATTACACTGCTGTCCCAACTTAAAACGATGATATCTCCCTCATCCGAACTAAAAATAGGGTCATTATTGTGCTCAAACTGAAGCCCCGAAAGTTTACTTTCCAATGGTTCAAACCTCATATCAAAATTCATTTTGTACAAGGAGTTATGACCAAAATGGCGAAGGTATGTCACTTTTCTTCACACGCTTTTCACATATTTTCATCCGAACATCACTTAGAACTTCATATGCTTCCCCGAACATATCTTTCACGCGTATCCATGTTTAAAACACTCACCCACAACATCATCGAGGTCATGTTTAACTCTTACCCCATCATCACTTAATCATTTCCCAAAAAGAAAAAGGTCAGGGTCTCACTGTATTTATAGAGACCATTAACCAATGAGGTGCTCGAAGGTTTTCGGGACACGTCAGGATTTTTGGAGTTGGCGGTCGCCATGATCAAAGTTGGCGGTCACCACAAAAAAATAAGCTTGCAAGTGGTTCTTATGGCGGTCTCCACAATGGAGTTGGTGACCCCATGGTTCAAAGTTGGAGGTCGCCACCTTATCTAGGGTATTCAAGAGGTTCTTATGGCGGTCGTCTCAATGAAGATGGCAACCCCAAGGTTCAAAGATAGCAGCTCATGGTTTTGAAGTTGGCGGCTCAAAGTTGGTTCACTGATTTGAAAGTTTTGATCATTGGATTTGGACACTGATCTTGGATCACTTCCCGAGGATCATTCAAAAGCACCATTCCACTTGTTTTTATCATCGGATTCACCCTGACCAACCTAAGATTGGCGGGGTCAAATTGGGGTGTCTACAGTGGGGCGTGTCAGATAGGAAAACAAACCGAAGCCCCCATAAAAAGACGGACACTTTAGGCACCAAAGCTCCCTTGGAGTTGATTCACAAGGATCTGATGAGTCCTATCAGGACTGAGAGCTTAGGAAATAAGAAATACATTTTTGTTGCTATAGATGACTTCTCCCATTTCACCTCGGTTAATTTTTTAAGAGAAAGGTTTGAAACCTTTGATGTTTTCAAAACCCTTGTCCTTAATCTTCAATATAAAAAATTAAATTCTTCAAACACTATTATTCGCATTAGATTTGATCATGGAAAGGAGTTTGAATACTCTGAGTTTGCATTCCTTTTTATTTTCTAGGTATTAATCATAAATTTTCTATCCCTATGACTTTACAGCAAAATGGGGTTACTAAGAGGAAAAATCGTGTCATTCAAGAAATGGCTCGTATTATGTTACATGACAAGAATCTGCCCCAATATTTTTGGGCAGAAGCTATGAACATCACTTGTTACACGATTAACTGGGTCTACTTGAGATCGGAAACTCTTCACACTCCCTATGAACTTTAGAACGACACCAAATCGAATGTCAAGTACTTTCAAACTTTTTGGAGTAAATGTTACATCTTTCAGGATAAGGAGCAGTTGGGGAAGTTTGACTTCTGAAGTGAAGAGGGAGTTTTCTTAGGCTATTCCATGAATAGTAGGGCATATCTTGTTTTTAATACTAGAACTTCTACTATTATGGAATCAATAAATGTTGTCATTGATGATGAAATTCCTATTATGCATTCTGAAAATGACATACTTATTTTAGGTGACCTCAACAGTAAACAGGAAGCTAAAGAACCTGAAAACAACCTAAGCAAGAAGGAGGTGAAGAAACAACTGAAAAGAACCCCACAAATGTGAAACAGTGTTCTCAGCAGTAGGGTCTAGAACCCAAAGATCTAGAACCTTTAGTCAGGGTGAAGCTCAACCATCCCATCAACTAAGTACTTAGAGAAGTAACAAACTGGATGAGCACTCGGAGACAATTGCGGGAAGAGGTAACCTTTATGCGTTATGTGTCTTTGATTTAGCCTAAAAAGGTGAACGATGCCTTACTTGATGAATGCTGAACTAATTCCATACATGAGGAACTAAAACAATTTGCTAGGAACAATGTGTGGGAACTTGTTCCTAGGTCTTATGACAAAAATGTAATTGGAACCAAATAGATCTTCAAAAATAAAACTAACGAATTTGGTGAAGTTGTGAAGGAATAAGGCAAGACTGGTAGCTCAGGGTTACACTCAGGTTGAAGAAATAGACTTTGGTGAAACATTTGCCCTAGTAGCCTAACATGAATCCATTAGAATCCGTTTTGCCATTGCATGTAAACGTCATTTTAAATTGTTTCAAATAGATGTCAGGAATGCTCTCTTAAATGGTGACCTCAAGGAAGAAGCTTATCTTGAAGAGCGCAATTGGTTTGTTGATCCCTCCATCCCTAACCATGTTCTAAAACTAAGGAAAGCACTCTACAGACTGAAACAAGCCCCTAGAGCCTGGTATGAGAGGATGACCTCGTTCTTGTTACAGAAAGGTTTTTCTAGGGGTGGTGTTGACCGAACTTTATTCATTTTCACCCAAAACCATGATATCCTTGTAGCTTAAATCTATGTCGATGACACAGTGTTTGTGTCTATTGACGACTCATTGGTGAAAGAGTTTTCAACTGAAATAAATAATGAATTTGAGATGAGTCGGATAAGTTAGCTTGTCACAACTCAAACCCCGAGACAAACCCTGCAGGAACAATATCCCTCAAAAATTTCCCAAACATTAACATAATGCTATAATATAAAGCCAAACATGAGAGTTTTCCTTCCATTTATAACTTCTCAAGATTCAAACTAAATAAACCAAATTTCAAAATTTATGTACAAATCACATAAGAATATGTGACAATATATATTCAACCTTAAACTTTTGTGTTAATTACATTCATCCATATTATTTTATATACAAACTTATTACAAATGACGACACTAGATCCTTCCTATAGCCTTTCCAAATGCTCCCTTTGCCATGCCACTGATCCTCGGAACCTGAAATGTTTTAGTACACATACATGAGTCAGAGCTCGTAGGATAAAAACTAACTCTAATGCTAAGTATAATTTGTGAGGTGTGATTGGTGCAACCGAAGTAAAAATGCAAGTTTCACCAATTTATTGATTGTTTACACGCACACACCCACACACGTAAATTTTCTCTCCTGCATTCACTTGTTTCTCATAGCATTAACACTTTATTACATTAACCATATTCATTGAAAAATCATTTCAAAATCATTCATTTCTTCCACATTATCCACATTTTATCTCATTACCCGATTTTTCTTAAAATTGTATTACATCTCATGAACCGGCGTCGGGTGCAGCTTATAGAAACCCGTCCCAATTAATTTTCAAAAGGCTACGCGAAACCATTGAATGATAGATAGCTCTATAACTCACCACGATGCAACACCACATTTTTTAGGCTAACCCATGGACGTGTGATCCCCATCTTGCGCAAGTTTTCGGTCTTTCACCGTGGAGTCTCGGGCCCAACTTAATTCACATCAATTTATACGGTTCATTATTCATCGATATCATCATTTTCAAAAAAAAAAAATCCGAGAGTCCAACCCTACATCCGGTTTCTCTTCTAATCATTTTCACATATTCCCATTTCAATTACTATTTCAGGTTTTTCGTTTCGATTTCAAATCATATTCCGTTTAAGTACTCAAGTTTCCTTTCATACCTCATGCATCATAACTTTACTATATAGATTCTCATAATTCACATTTCATTTATCAACTTCATATCATTTAAAGAAAAGGAGTGCACCCATCATATGCATACATAGATAAGTTTGAAACCCATTCTCCCTTCGAAAAGCTTGAAATTTTAAGTGATAACTATGCCAAACCACAACCCTCAAATAACACTTTTCACAAACTAAAACCCGCCAAGGCTTATCCTAATCAACACAATTCAAAAGAAAATAAACAAGAAGTTCAAAACCTTTCAGAATGTGTCCAACCGAGAGTTTAATTAATGTAAAGAGTAGTATAGAAAACAAGAGTCACGGTCCCCAAGAGCCAAGCCTTTAAAATAAAACACCAAAAATTTTAAAAACAGCCTAGACCAATCAATTGGTGAGAAGACCACTCGATCAATCTCTCGCTTGCACCAAAGAACCGAGAGTATCAAAAGACCGCTTGATAGACCGATCAATCAGTCTATTGATCGGTCGTGCTCTAGTTTCTTTTTCAAGCCAAGAATCTGATTTTCAACACTTAAAAGAATTTGCATACATTTTAACACATTTTGAGCCAAGAATTAACTTTTTTAAAAAGAGAAAAAGTCATTCTAAAATCTCTCTCGAGGCATAAAAGTTTATGTGGAACAAAAACAATCCGATAATCTTTTTGTACAATAATATCTTAAAACCATGGTTAACTATTTCTCAAAAATTCCAATTTTTCTCAAAATTCGATGTTTCATCAAATGGCTCTACAATCTTTAAATTTAGCTAGAATTCCAACATTAGTTCATTTTGTATCAAATTACCTTCAATGTAACAAAACCCAAACTCCCCAATTTTTTGTTTGTTTTCCATGAAATCATTGCATCCTAAACACTTAACTTAGGATTCATACACTCCAATTTTCAAAGACCCAACTCAAGTCTTACTTCCATATATATATATATATATATATCAAGCTAGGGTTTACCCTAATGAAAATAATCAACACAACTCGTAACAAATCACAAGAGATAGTCTAAATCTTACTTTATAGACGTTCCACCATTAAAAATCAAACCTCCCGCGAGCTCCAATCCACCAAAGCCCAAAACTCATGACAACGAAGGGGCTTCCAACGAACATCCACGCTCTTAAATGGTGGCTCGCTCGAGGAAACAGCAAGATCTCGACCTCTAACGAACATGGAAAGCTCCAAGGAGCCCCAAAACCCAAACCCTAGATCACCCCTAAGCTTTAGAGAGAGGGAAGAGAAGAGAGAATGAGAAAACTAACCAAAAACCTGAAATTTATAGCCTCTGCTTGACACAGACCGCTCAATCGGTCTTAAGACCGTTCGATCGGTCTCTGCGATTACATTGTTGGCCCAACTTTAAATGACCATATCTCCTTCATTCGAACTCCAAATAGGGTCGTTCTTGTACTCAAACTAAAGCCCTAGAAGTCTACTTTCCAAAGGTTCAAACCTCATACTAGAATGCATCTTGTAAAAAATGTTATGACCATATTAGTAAAGGTATGTCACTTTTTTTCACACACTTTTTACATATTTTTGTCCGAACATCCATTAGATCCTCATATTCTTCACCGAATATATCTTTCTTGCGTATCCAAGCTCAAAACATCACCAAGCTCAAGTTTTATTCTTACTCCCATCAACACTTAATCATTTAAAAAAAATAAAAAGGGTCGAGGTCTCACAACTCCGACTCCCTTAAAGGAATTTGGTTCTCGAAATTCAACACTGAATCTCAAGCCAAACACCACCTCATTAGCCATCAACAATCTCTGATGCAAACCCAGCAGCACCGTACAACAGCAAAAAAATGCCCCAGAAATAGAAACCTAAGACTGTTGGCACACGACATAAACATATCTTCGAAGATTAGATCGCCATAAAGACTGCTTGTGCACGTAAAGTTCCCACTGACATTGCTGTCATCCATAAAACATTGAATCAAGATTTAGCGCACGCTGCCAAAACCTTGAGACATAATTCTCACCGAACACACGAATTCACATGTTCCACACACAAAGCTTACTCAGGTTTTGACGATCAACTGATGACCACCCACCTTGATACCACATCGTTATCTTGCTTATGATAACAACGTCGTCACTTAAGCTGACAAGACGCTCATCCATGATAAACAGCACAAACTCCCACTTCTAGAGAAAAACTTACTTAATTTACTTAGAATACACAAGAACGCACTTCGTCTAAACTTTCGTCCTCTATTCAATCCTCCATCATGAACCACAATTCTCACCCTAGAGAAACACTAGGTGCCACACCATTGTTCAAGACAAGATTCCACACGACCGAAAATCAACCCAACATCACAGCTACAAAATTAACACAGTCACGTGACCCCAATGAATCACTTAAACCAGATACGCTACGCAGATATAACATCTCACAGGTATTCACTAGCCCACTCAAACCCAATCATATTTCTCGTGTAACAGCTCATCACTACATAACTCAACATCTCACCCTCAAATCACTGATTCTAAGTCTACAGATCAACTTCAAATCAAACATTTGTTAGAGGCAATACTGCCAAGATCATTATTTTTTTAAAACGATTTTTGATCAAAAATTAACTGAACGGGCAAACGCCGAAACGGGCTCCAGATAAAAATTTTGACGTCGAACGATCAAAGATAAACCCGTGCAACCAAAGTTAATTTAGAAAAATACCTCCTGTAGATCTAATCTTCAACTTCGACTTGATTCCGATTTGAAGCTCCAGTCAGATCTTCTACTGTATTCCCTTACGTGATCCTCGAACGCAGTGTGGGCTACGATCCTCTGAGAACTTATACCGGCAGAACCCCGATATATTTAAGTCTTGAAATACAAAAATAATATCTCAATAATGATATGAAAATCAATCAAAACTGGTTCAGCCTACTCGCATATATATAGGGATACAGCAAGGACCTGGGGAGTAATTATGAGTAAGATTTTTAGTGAAACACAGATACCTACGGGCGGTTTCTGCAATGATGGAAAGACACAGCGGTTTTTAAAATTTTCATAAAATACTGAATTACAGTTCACACCACTAAAGAACTATAATTGCACTCTACCCATAATCTCATGACCTTCTTGCATTGATCTCCTGTTATTAAATACTTATCATTTCTCCCCACGTTAAGATTCCTGATACCCGCCAATTAAATTTAATTATTGAAAATTTAATTTAATCGGCTTCTTGGTATTCCTTAAACCCTTCCATTTAACTTATTTGACCGCAGGATAATTAAATCCACCTGAAGGGTTTGGTTTGCTCAAAAATTATAAGCATCCCTAAGGGGGTATCGTCAATTCGGATCTTTCGGGACGTGGATTCTGTCAATAATTAATATTTTTCATATAAATAATATCGCTATCCAACTCACCGGGAATA
>JAUMHN010032869.1:0-29007 GCA_032360265.1 Heliamphora ciliata | reverse complement strand
GGTAATTAATTTTATACTGACTATATAAATTAATTCACACCCCAAGATTATTATGAATAGTGTTTATCCTCTTAATCTTGAAATAATTACTGATTGTATATATTTAATATTCGTTACTTTGATTCATTAAAGGGTGCGATCTTATATATGGGTCTATATTCCCAGTGAGTTGGATAGCTGTATTATTTATATGACAAATATTAATTATTGACGGAATTCACGTCCCGAAAGATCGCGATTGACGATACCCCCTTAAGGATGCTTATAAGTTTTAACCGGGTTAAACCCTGCAGGTGGATTTGATTATTCGGCGATCAAATAAGTTAAGCGGAAGGGCTTAAGGAATATCAAGATGCCGATTAAAATAAATTGTCAGTAATTAAATTTAATTGATAGATATCAAAAATCTTAACGTGGGGAGAAATAGTAAGCATTTAATAACAGGAGCTCAATACAAGATAGTCTTAAAATTATGGGTCAAAGTGTAATTATAGTTCTTTAGTGGTGTAAACTGTGATTCAGTATTTTATAAAAATTACAAAAACTGCTGCGTCTTTCCATAATTGCAGAAATCGCTAGTAGGTATCTATGTTCCACTAGAAGTCTTACTCATAATTACTCCTCAGATACCTACTGTAGCCCTATATATACGCGGGTAGGCTGAACCAGTTTGATATTGATAGTTCATATATCATTATCATTATAATATTATTTTTATCTTTCAAGACTTAAATATATCGGGTTCTGTAATTATAAGTTCTTGGAAGATCATAGCCCACACTACGTTCGAGGATCGCGTAAGAGAATCAGTAGAAGATCTGACTGGAGTTTCAACTCGGAATCAAGTCATAGTTGAAGATTAGATCGATAAAAGGTATTCTTCTAAATTAACTTTGGTTACACGGGTTTATTTTTTATCGTTCGACGTCAAAAGTTTTATCTGGAGCCTGTTTCGCCGTTTGCCCATTCGGTTAATTTTTTACCGAAAATCGTTTTCAAAAACAATAATTTTGGCAGTATTGCCTCCAACAAGTGGCCGAGGCCAGTATTCCAAAAATAGAATGGTAGAGAAACCGAATAAAAGAGTTATTTTTGTTTGATAAAAAAAGGCTGCAGGATCTATTTCATATACAAGGGTACCATAGGAGGATAGCTCGAGCAATCAACAAGAAGGTTAAGACCCGGAATCTCAGAGAAAGAGGCCTGGTTCTTAAGGAAATTAGAGCTCACATCTTCAACCCAAGGGGCAAGTTCAAGTCAAACTGGTCCGGGCCATTTTTGATCAAAACCATAATGACCAGTGGTGCATTTATCATCATGAATATGGATGGCAATGTGTTTTTCCACTCTAGTCAACCTTGACCAGCTCAAAAAATACTATCCTTGAGAGAAAAATAAAGATAAAATAAAAACTTGTTGGATTAAAAATCAAAAAGGCGGTTCAAGAAAAAGTTAGAACAGCCCGCATGGTCGAAAACTTAAAAGGGCGATCTTGACAAAATTTAAGGCATCATAAAAAAGAGTGTCAATAGCCGAGAACAAACCGAGCTCAAACTACGTTAAGGCCTGATTCCACTTTCTTAGGATACGTAGGAAGTTTCTTTTAAGAAGTTCAGCCACCTTCTTTGTTTAACCATCTTTGAATCTGAGTAAGATCAATATAAATTTATCTTTGAATTTTGATAATAAAATTATTTCATTGTAAAACTCAAAAAATTTTGGATAATTTTGAACCTTCTTCAACATGAAGTGGGATTTTCATTACTGTATCCTGGGTTACAAGGTCTTGAAAATAAAAGGGAGGGCGCATAAATCCCAAACTCTATAAACAAAATAAAAAGGAAAGCCATAAAATCTTTAAAATAAATCAAGATGCCTCAAATCTTCCTTCTTTTTGCTGCATGTTTCCCCTCTTCTTTGTCTCTCTTCTCCCTATCCTGCATCAGCTATGTCCTATACTCGGCAGAAAGCTCGGGGCACTGCAGTTTCTACATCTCCATATGTGAATGAGACAGCCAAGCACCTTGATATAATGCTAGAAACAGGGCCTGTAGTAAAGATGAAAATAAACAATCTCGGACACTAAGAAAGATAATCTAGCTCCAATCAAACCACTGCATGATCCGATAAGGATAGTAGAAGGTGGATAGTCGTAAGCCGATTAGCAGAATGCTTGGGTGATCCATAGTGGTCAAGGTCATTGTAGGGATCTGCCACAAAGAACACTGTCAAGTGATGTCTGGGTCGGTTAAAGAGGAGAGATACTGACGCCAAGCTGCCTCAGTACTGTATATCTGATAATAGGGGCAGTGAATGAAAGCTGCAATACTGTTCCTATCAGTAGGTGGTTTCTGCATAAGGTTCACCTTCTCTATCAACCAGATCTACAATAAAGATTAAGAAGGCAAATTAGTAGGAGGAGCTTTGTAGTATATCAAGAAGAGGCTAAAAAAGAAAGATTTTGAGTTTACCTGAAGAAGCAAGGGACTACTAGGAAAAGTAGTGGTCTCACCACGGTGAACAGAATCCAGGCCCAACAGTGTCTCGACTAAGACCAGCGGGATAAAGTCTTTCCCCAGCCACATCTGATTCGCGATGTCAACCAGTGCACAGCTGACTCGCCCATCAGAAGGGACGAGAAGATACCGAGTACGAAGGCAGAAACGAAGGGCATAACGATGCCGTAATTGAAAGTTAAGGTCGCTAAAATCGCCTATAGGATGAAACCTCTCGATAATCCAAGAAATGTCAAAGCAGTTGTCAGACGTCAAGAGAGAAGCTTCCATCCTAGATAGGCCACAAAATTGTATTATCTGTAGCCGAGTCAGAAGGAAGAAAGTAGGAACAACAAGAGAGCTCCGCGGGGTCATGTCCAAAATAGCAGCAAACTTCTCCATAGTGGAATATAACTCCTCCAAACCAAAATGAAAAACATGGGTTTGAGGGTCCCATAACTGAGCAACTGCTTTCACTAATGGTCATCAATCCTAATAGCCATCAGTGAAAATAGGGAGTTAATGCCAAACGAAGCAAAATTTAGGAATTCAATGTGGGAGAACTCCTCAATCCATGTGAAGAGTGGACCATGGAAAGAAGCCATTTAGATTAAAGTGACAAGAAATGGGGCCTCCAAGGCAATATTTATAAGGCATGAAAAGGATGGATGTCGAAAGTTTAGAAAATGGTACACTCATTGTGGCGACCGCCACCTTTGAGTATAGGGCCGCCAACTTAAAAGTACACAGTACAGTGATGTCACCTTGTTAACTAAGCGACCGCCACATGTCTCTTGGATGTTGTGGCGACCGCCACTATGGATTGTGGTAACCACCATGTTAGAAAGTGGTGGGCATGTTATGTAGGTAATTTCTGTAATCCGTGTAATGTTTTGAGACTTGTATCATACATCCAAAGCAGTTTGAGCAGTAAATAAAGATAAACCATGCAAACAGATGTATATTAAGTAGTAAATGGCACGAAGGCCCAAATGCATCGAAATGTAAAAAAAGTATGAAACTAGGGCTCCCAGGCCCATAAAAACCGAATGTACCGAATTAAATGTGTGAAAATGTCTGTGAAACTGGGGCACGCAAGCCCATAAAAATCAAATGTATCAAAATGTATCTAAAGGGGTGGAGAAATCTTTCTCATCACTCATCGCTGTCGACAGACCCAATGGGAAGAAGAACTGGCTTTGTCAGAGCTGATGTCCTCGAACAGCTCCTCCAAATCATCACTGTCATCCCCGCTATCTGAATAGGAAGAAGATACGACTCTAGAATGACTTCGGGCAGAAGAAATGGAATGGCGAGCTCTAGAGGAAGAAGCACGGGATCCACGACCTCGAACTGGAGCTGGGACCGGAGCCAGAGGCTGGACTAGATCCTATGGATGTGCTATGACGACAGGTGGTACTGGAGGCTATCAAAAAGGAGGTAAGAATTAGAACAGAATATAGAAAAATGCAGAAAAGGTAAAAGGGCTATAAGAAACTCACTATGGCCACTGGTGTAAAAGTGATGCCAACTGCTCGAATAGTGGTATCCATCTGACGAACCAGCGCCCTCAGATCGGTAACCATCAGCATCGTGTAATCCAGCCATGCCTGATTGATCTACAAAGAACAAAAGAAAGCAGTTCAAGAAAACTAGACAAGTAAAGAAGTAACTGAAAGAAAGGCGGAAGAATAAAAGATAAACCTGGATGATCTCAGCTCTAAACTCAGATGATGGCAGAACCGAGACTGAAAAAGGAAAAGGAAAAGAGAGGCCTGTTGAGGTCTCTCAACAGGCCTCTTCGCAACGGTAACCGACCTCAACAGGCCTCTTCGCAACGGTAACCCCTCCGACTGCAGCTCCTCTAGCACCAGCTCCAGCTCTAGCTCCAGCTCCAATGTCAGCAACCTCTGGTGCCTGTCTCCTCCTCCTGCCACCAGGCACAGCTGGACCCGGACCAAGTGATCCTAATAAGTGTGCCCGGGCCTAGGCTGTGTAATCTCCCTCTAGCACTAGCATCTCCGTGGCGTGAGTCCCCTCCATCTCCAGAAGCATGTCGACACGACTCAAGAGGTCGGTCCAACGCATGCGGGCTGGAGAGACCACTCGAATCCTAAAGTGGTCGAGGCCAAGTGACTGGTGGGCCACCCTCTCTTTGAGGTAGTACTCTCGACCAAAGGGTCCCTCTAGTAAAATTCGAATCGAAGTAATATCTCGGCTGTGCATCAGGTTTGTGCCGACCTGATCCTCTATTCCCCTCTAGACATCCCAATGCACCTGCAGCAATGTAGTGAACAATCCAAGGAATAAAAGAACAATAAGCAATGAACAATGCAAAACAGGGAGCAAGCAGTATATTGCAATAATCAGTGTCCAGAGCAGGGTTCAGTGAATAGTACAGTGATTAGTGAGTCATGAGCAGTACAGTACAGTACAGTGAATAGTATAGTGTACAATAATCAGTTCAGTGTTCAGCAAACAGTACAGTAATCAGTTTAGTGTTTAGTAAATAGTGCAGTGCAGAGAACAGTAATTAGCATAGTGAATGGTGAATAGTATGATACAAAGAACAATACATAATATAGTAAGCAGTGAATAGTGATACCTGGTCTGTGGTCAGCCGGTCAAGAGATACCCAGAATCTGTCGATATCCTTCCACGCAGCCTTCTTCCCCTTCAGGCCTCGGAACCACCAAGCTGCACGGGGAATGACTAGAGGATCTGTAGAGGAGTTCGCCAGGACATGAAGCCCGAGAAACTCTTAGGTCCACAGCTGTAAAGAAAAGATGTCAGCAAGCAAATAATGGATAACAGATAACATAAATGAATGAATGATGTGCAGAAACTAAAGCATACCTCCCAGACCCTCTAGTATTCCCCGATGCTGAGCTCCTGGGGGAACCAGGTCAAAGCTCTCATGAAGCCGTAGAGCGTGGCGAGAGCAGCTCCTCCCCAGTCATAGGTGGTAACATGGTCGAAGCAAGCGAGGGCACCAAGATAGTGTAAATGAACGATATTCTCCTTGTTTGAGAACATGGAGGTACTGAACATGTAGAAAAGAAATCCACAGGCGACCCACTCTTAATGGCGGGGATTGGAGCAGTGAAAGTAGCAAAATCGATCAAAGAACCAGGTGTACCTAAACTAATCTCTATCCCTTTGGACTGGCACAGCTCCGAGTAGATACATCAATGCGTCAGTGGATCGAGCAATGGTAAAATCGAAGGAGATGGAAGCACCGCTAACTCTGACACCAGTGATCAGCGAAAAGTCCAGAGGCATCAAGGTAGCCTCGAACGTGGTGAAGTGGAAGGTGTTGGTGGTATCCCACCACTGCTCAGCCAAGGCTGTGAGCTAAACTCAGTCATTGCTCATCTTATCCAATAAGGGTATGAACCAAGCAAAATTAGAAGCATCAACAAGAGCCCAGCTAAGAGCAGGGAGGGCATCATACCACTCCAACACCTCGCCCGAGGCTGAGCAGCCAAAGCCCCAAACATAATGGCCAACCTTAAAAGAAGAAGATGAGAAAAATATATAAGAGCAGTTAATGGAATGCAAAAAAGTAATGAAAAGCAACAAAAACCCTAGGTTCGTGGGTGTGTGACGACCCTTCGGTTCTTTCAAGCCCTAGAAGGCTAGGCACCCTAAGTCCTGTTGTGCCAGGCAAATCTCTCAAGCCCTAGAAGACTAGGCACCCTATTCCCTGGTGCGCCAGGCAAATCTTTCACATCCTAGTAGAAGATTAGGAACCCCAAGCCCTAAAAGATTAGGAACCCCAAGCCCCGGTATGCCAGGCAAATCTCTCAAGTCCTAGAAGACTAGGCACCCTAAGTCCTGGTACGCCAGGTAAATCTTACACATCCTAGTAGAAGACTAAGAACCCCAAGCCCTAGAAGACTAGGTACTCTAAGCCCTAGTGCGCTAGACAAATCTCTCAAGCCCTTGAAGACTAGGCACCCTAAGCCCTGGTGCGCCAGGCAAGTCTTGCACGTCTTAGTAAAAGACTAGGAACTCCAAGCACTAGAAGACTAGGCACCCTAAGCCCTAGTGCACCAGGTAAATCCCTCAAGCCCTAAAAGATTAGGCACCCTAAGCCCTAGTGCGCCAGATAAATCTTGCACGTCCTAGTAGAAAACTAGGATCCCCAAGCTCTAGAAGACTAGGCACCCTAAGCCCTGGTGAGCCAGGAAAATCTTGTGCGCCCTAGTAGAAGACTAGGAACCCTAAGCCCTGGTGTGCCAGGAAAATTCTTTCAACTCTAAGTTCGTGTGTGAGTAACGATCTTTTGGTTTCTGCACGCCCTAGTAGAAAACTAGAGACCCTAAGCCCTGGTGCGCCATACAAATCTCTATCCTAAATTTCCCCTTTAAGTTTACAATGGTACCCTCTTTAGATTTTCCCAAAAATACAAAAAATAAACAAAAGTTTCCCCTATTTTGTTAGGATTTTTGAAAATTTTTTTCTAATTTTTAGGATTTTTGAAAAAAAATTCCCCTATTTTGTTGGGATTTTTAAAAAAAATTTCCTAATTTTTAGGATTTTTGAAAAAAAAAATTCCTATTTTGCTAGGATTTTTGAAACATTTTTCCTAAATTTTTAGGATTTTTGAAAACAAATTTTTCCAAATTTTTAAGATTTTTGAAAAATTTCCTAATTTTTAGGATTTTTGAAAGAAAAAATTACCTTTAGTTTTCATGATACCATCCCTTAGATTTTTCTAAATAAAATTTTTCCTATGTTTTTCCAAAAAATAAATCAAAAATTTTTTCCCCCAGTTTTTATGTTTTACCCTAAAAACAAAAATAAAAAAAAATCAACTCCTTTATTTTTTGTGACTTTGATAAAAAATAAAAATGAAAAACCACCTCCTTTATTTGTTTGCATCTAAACCCTAACTTTAATGTCCCAACAATTTAATCTCTTTTGCACAGGTACCTAAGCTAAGTTTTCAGTCCGATATCTAGGTTTGTTGTGATTACATGTTTTGATCTCAAATTTTGCATACAGTTATTATAGATTGCATGGATCATCATCATATCACATCACGTCACAACATATCACAGGAGATCCTACACATGCATCTATATTTGAGATATAACATACAACATATTTTGGTATTGAACAGCAAAGATAGGAAACCTACCGATGGATGTTGGCGAGAAATGTGTTGGCCTAGCTCCCGGAGGAGAACGTCAGCAGCTACAGCATCAGTAAGTGGATCATAGTGCCTCTGCCACGACCACGACCCGAGGCGCGTAATTCTCACATGATAACTCATTCCTCCTGTGGTATTCTCTTATTGTCCAGATTTACAAAATATTCAAAGTTTAATTTTTTTTAAAAAAATTTCGGCATAATTTTTTCTATTTTTCGGACTATCCCAAATTTTAGTATCACTTGTGAAACATAACAATACAATATATTCGAGCACTGCCCAGTTCACAACTCCCAATCACAGTCTAATATAAAGAAACTAATCTTTTTCATGTCATTGCAATCACATTCATTCCCAAAGTATTAATTCAAACCAACTATACTCCAATTAATACTCAACATAGTTACATTCAACATTAAACAAATCATCTTAATCATCCATCTAATTAATACATAATAGACTCACATTCTTCGTTTCATTACTATTGCATTCATTTCCATGAGACTTAAATTATACATAAATTTCACTAGATTTCCATATTAATTTCATTCTTCCAAGACAGTCTCATAGTTTCCGTAAACAAATACGTGGAATTTAATCATGTGTATACAAAATTTACATCTTTAAATCAAAGGTAAAAATTTGCTCCTTTCTTTCTCAAAGCATTCTTCACAATCCAACCTTCACTTACTCTTCTTTTTATTATCATCAGGACCTGTAAAAATTTATTCAACGTACGTGAACCAAAACTCATAGAATAGAGACTAACAAAGATATTATACATGATATGTGAGGTGTGAATGTGTGGATGCTAGTATGTAAATAAACAAGTTCTCATGTACGTTTACAATAGTTTTCACCCACTCACATTTGAGTTATAAATTATAATAAACTCTCGTTAATTTTCCACCTTAACGTAATAATATATGATTCTTTAATCTCCACACATAATTCAAAGTTTCAAGTGTATCACAAGTTCCATTCTTACTAGTTCACATCCGATTTGTCTCAAATACTTTTTTTTTTACCAAAGTCCTAAAGTGTTATCCTCCTAAAGTGTCATCCATTTCATATATTTCATTCGCATCCATTACACTTTCATGTTTCCTTCATTATCCAAATCCGTTCGTTTTATTCACTACATTTGATTTGTTACAGAGCACTGAGTTACTACATGCAACACATATAACCCATGAATCTTCATGGGCTTTTACCGCAGGACCGTAACCCCTAATTATGCATGAAACTTCGCAGGTTTTCACCGCAGGACCGCAGCCCCTCATTACGCAATCACTTTCATTTATCCCGTTTTCTTATTTCACAATTTACATGTCCATTTCATTCCATTAATTCCATATTGAACCGACGTCGAGTGCAGCTTATAGAAATTTCACCCCATTCGCCCTTAATAGGCTATGCAAAGCCATTATGGAATAGGTCGCTCTATAACTCTCCACGACACAACCACCACATTTCGAGAGCTAACCCGTGGGCATGTGGTCCCCATCTTGCGCAAGTTTCCAGTCTTTCACCGTGGAGCTATGCAAGCCCAACTTAATCACATCAACTATCCTCGATTCAATATTTGATTAATCATATTAACATTCATTAACAACCGAAAATCCGTTTCCCCAATCATTATTATACAATAGGATTCATGTCATCATCAATAAGTCAATCATTACACAAGCACACCGCTTTTAATATCAATCAAGTTTTCATTATAACCACGTGTTCTCAACACATTCTTTAACCATGACATAGTCCAATTCTCAATTCAACATTATAGTCACAAGCAAATTTCCATGATTTCCTCTTTATGTACATCCTCATTCATTTCTGTTAACTCAAAATTATTTTAGCAGTGTTTTTCCCCTTTCTTCAAATTTGAAACCATAAACTTCCATACCAATTATAAACACAATGAATATGTATTTATTTTGTATCTTTAAAGTCATAAAGTGATCACAAGTTCAACTCTTAATCAAATATAACACGTTCCATCATATGAGTTATGAATAAAATAAAATATTCAAAGTTTCCAGAAATTTGCTCATTTAATGCATGCTATTCAATTATAAGTTCTCGACCATATATATATTAATTCCACAGTAATTCATTTTACTTTGCTCGGTTAAAATAACAAGTCTTAATAATTCAATACAAGCTTTAATGATTCAATTAAATTCAATATTCATTAAATTACATTTTCGAAACATATGTTCATAATTCCTTTCTCTTATTAAAACCCAACTTCACAAGTTCTACACAGCATAATGTTTCTTCTTCCCAATGTTACTTCTCAAGCATTAAAGATCAAACTGTTTATTATTTACGTAACTTTCACCAAACCCGTATATTATATCCCACATGATTACATTCTCACGTCATACAACACATCTATAAGTTTAGTTAACTCAAATTCCTTAATCAATCCTCCAAAATAATTCCCACTCTAATGGCTAAACGATCCACAATCAAAGATTAATCTAACGGGTTCCATATCTACCAGGTTAATCTACTTCCATGAAGTTTTTGTTTTTCACAACACTAATAAGGTTCAGTACCTACACTTAATCAAATCTTTAAACTATGTTCTAAAGCCAACCATTTCTCTATTTTTCCACCACTTCTATAGGAATAGGACACAAAATCATGAATTCATTAGGATTCTCTAGAAATTGTTCATACATTACAATTAGACCAAGGATTCTAACTTCAAAGCCATAAATTTATATGAAGTCAAGTGTCAGTGCCTACGTTTCACAATAATTTTGTACATTTATCCTCCTAATCATTAATCAACAAGTAACAATGCTCAAATAATTTGCTTGGAGTCTCAATCTCCTCATTATACTCATCATCATTTGCTCAAACCAATAAATCCTAAATTTAGTTAGGATTTAAACCAAAATTTTCATAATTTGAATTCAAATTAACAATTAGATATTAAACCCTCAAATCTTCAAATTTCTCAATTCACGTCACCCATCTCTAAATTCTAAGCCCACCATTAAGCAATGAATTTGTCTCCACCCTAACATCCAATTAATTCTTGAATTAAATCAATCTAAGTCTTCAACTTCAAGATATCACAGATTAATGTTCAACGAATTAAGCATACTTCCAACACAATATCTAAGCCAATCTAGCCTTTTTTAATTCTTTGAGTAAGATTAAAACTCTTGGCTCTCTCATCCACAATAATTAAGTTACAATGTTTAATTTTATCGTAAAAACACTAAATGTTACCTTAGCAATCAGTTTACATAGATCTAAGCTCATCAAACCCCAAAATTTTATTAAGATTTTATTTAATCACTTAAATCCTTAGGGTTTATTTGGATTTCACTTAAATTCAACCCAAATTATAGCACATCACCAAGGTTAGTTTGAATCCTACCTTGTAGACGCAAAATCCCCAAATTTTTGGAACCCTAGGTATTTTCGGCTCTCATGAAATCCAGCCTTCGCAATTTATTTATGACTTGAGTCTTCAAACCCTAGGTTAACTGGCCAAATAGCTCAATTATCACCTTAGAAGATTTAAATTTTTCTCCATACCCTATTAAACCAACCAAACAATCCATTGAGTTAATTGGGGTTTTCATAAGTTTTCTAAGAATCTTGAGTTCCAAAGTGGTTTTAACCAAAATCAACACATATCAACACAATTTATCAATATTTAGTCAAAATCCTACCTTGTCAACGCCAAACATCTCAAAATTTTGCTGAAAATTGGAAACCCAAGGTTTCGGCCATCTTGTCACCGATGCCTTTCCCCAACCTCTCTCTCTCCCTCTCGTTCTTCTCCTGTCTGTCGGGTCTCTCGGCCAAACCAAAATCGAAAGAAGAAAAAAAGAAAAAGACGAACATAAGAGAAGAGGATCGCGTCGGTGCTGTTTGGGATTTGCTTCATTATATATATATATATATATATTTCGTTCTTTCTTGAGGCTTCTAGAGGTTTTCTCCTTTCTCTTTTTTTTTTGTACAAACAAAACTTATATATACATATATAAATACTATAAAGCTCACAATATATTAAATTTCGGCATCTGAATTTCCTCAAAATAAATCAGACGGATCATATCGTCATAGCCTCATCCTGCCCGAAACCAAGCAGTGAGGTGCCGGGGCATAGGTGTGTGGGTCAAAAGGATCAGGATGATCCTCCCCAGTGTGTGGATCAAGAAAATCAGCCATCTCAGCCTCGACAGCAGCATCTGCAGGTGCCTGTGTCTCGGCAGCTGCCCATGCCTCCTCAATAGCATGGTGAGAGGCACATTCCACCTCAAAAGCAAGTGCGTCCATCGCAGCAGAAGGCTGCGTGGTGGTAACCCCACTGGCGGTGAGGCTGGTGGTCATGCCTCCAAGAGTCCCCATGGTGGAGTTCTCACCCGCGGAGGAGCCCCGTATAGCTCCTGCAATGTCATCAAGGTGTTTGTGTCCCCCCATAGCAAAGGAAAAAGCTCAAAGGGTCGAAAAGCAAGAGGAAAGCCAAAGAAAGTTTTGAGGGGTCAAAAAGGCAAGAAAGAGAAGCAAGAGTGTGAGAATGGGCTTCACCCACGCGGCCTGAGGGCCTTGTACGTGCCTTGATATGGTAGTCGCTATATTTGTTTATGGCAACCGCTAGGTTAATCAAGGAACACATGGCGACCGCCATGTCAGAGGGGAAAATAAGTGCGACCGCCACCTATCAAGCGGTTATGTCAACAGTCATGGGACTTGGACCCAGCAACCACCAACTTGGAAGTTGGCGGCTTTGTGTTCGTTCGTATGATTGTGTTTCGGGGGCTGTTTTTTGTTTTGTTTTTTTGTTTTTGGGTATTTTTGATTATTTTTTAATCTTATATGTTTTTCAAATCTTATTTTTAAAGCTTGTGTGTTTTTTTTAAAATCTTGGTTTATTTTCAAAAACTTTTTTTTTTTAAATCTTGGGGTATTTTTTTCAAAATTCTTTTGAGTGTCTTTCAAATGTAATTATAAAATCTTATTTTGTTCTGTGTGTTTTTCTACCTAGTCTTTGTGTGGTGTTTTCTCCTGATAAATTTAATTTTAAAATCTTGACTCGACTTTTTAATTTTTTTTATCCCGTGCTTCGTCCTAAGTTTTTAGGTCTTGACTCGACCTATTCATTCATAGTTCTCTCTGATGAAGATAATCTTAAAGTCTTGACTCGACTTTTCAATTATTTTCTCGACCTATTAATTCGTTGTTGCCTTCTTGGCTAAGATAATTTTTAAGAACTTGACTCGATCCTTTTGATTATTTTATCCCCAGCCAAGTTCTTAGATCTTTACTCGATTTTTGACTTGTTTGTTTATGTTGCCTTTAGATCTTGACTCGATCTTTAGGAATTGTTTGACCATACCGGTGTTTGCATCATATTAGTATCTACATCATGTTTAATCTCTTGCAACTGTGCATTTGCTCCAAGAACTACGTTTTGGTCTAATCCCTAGCAAATGGGTATATAAGCAACTCGATAGAAATTCGAGTATGACCAACATCACATGCATGCTTGTATGTTTGTAGCCTAAGATTGATGGCTCAGTCAAATGAATATTGTCTCTGAATTTTTGATATAACTTGCATGACAAGTTGCTATGCAAGTTATATCAAAGAGAGGCAACTGTAGACATTCCAATTTGACCCCGCCTAATCTTAGGTGGATCCAAGTGAATCCAATGGTGAAAACAATTAGAATTGTGCTTCATACGATTCTCGAGAAATGATCTAAGCTCGGTATTTGAACCCAATAATCAAAACCTTCAAAACTAGTGAAATCATCATTCAACCTCTATGTTGGAACCTTGGGGTCGCCATGATCATTGTGAAGCCCGCCATTAGAACCTTTTGGAAACCCTAGCCGAAAGCAGCGACTGCCACGTTAAATCATGGGGTCGCCAACTTCATTGTGGCGATCGCCATTAGAACCTCTTGAAAACTATACTTTTTGTGGCGACCGCCATGTCCTTACCCAACGACCGCCAACTCTAAATGGCCCCTGACGTGTCCCAAAACGTGTGAACATTTTATTAGTTAAAAAATTCTATAAATACTGTACCCCCTGGTACGTTTTGGAGGACAGAATTGAGAGTGAGAGATATCCTGCAGAAGTACCGAGCAAGTACGAGTCCCAACGCCAGAACCCTGTCGAAGCATCAAGAGACTGATCATCAATACCGAAACCCTGTTGAATTCTCGACTTGCCCTCACATTGAATTGGATCATTGATCGAGGATTGAATTGTTAAAGCACATTTCCCCGATTTGAGGCTTCACTCGGGTTATAGCGATCTAGGTATTCTGTTTGGATTCTCAATCTTTCTATTTCTACTCTCTCTCTTTTGGAGTGATCAGATTAAGTTCAATTTGAATTTGAATGTTTTCTACATTTATATAGTTCATCTTGCTTACCACTTAATGTGTTTCATATAATTTGATTGCTTTCATTAATTTCATAATTGTCGTTTTGATTCATATAAGCACATTCACACTTAACACATTGGTACCTTTAAAAGGTTAATTAAATAGTGCTAACATGATTTTACAATAGTGACTCGTAATGTCATTATTGTTATAATCCATGCACTAACATTCATATGGTTTTAATTATCAATATTATACCTATATTTTACATTTCTTAGTTATATTGTAATTGTCATTCTCATTTGTTAGTATGTTGATTTAATTTTCTTTAATAGTATTCATATTTTTTTTTCTTTTATACACCAAATCTTGAAATGTTAGTTTAATTTTCTTTTAATTGCATTCCTTTTATTTTTTTTTTATTTTTTTTTGTTTCATACCAAAATTCACAAAATCTATTAATATAATATAGTTTCTCTTTTTTATAGCATTTATTTTACTTTTTTTCTTTATTTTGTTTAGTTTTTTATATAAAATCTATGAAATCTCTAACAAATAGTTAGATTCTTTTTCTAATTAGTTTAATAGCACCTTCTTTTAAAACCTTTTATTTTGGCTTAATTTTCTTTTGTAAACTTTCTTTTTGTTTCTTTTTTCTTTCTACTTAAGTCTTTAAATTTTCTTTTGTTATATTAATACACAAAATACTTGTTATTAATTTTATTATTATTTTTTGTAATCTTTTTAATATAGAATTTTTACATACAATTTTATTTTAGTTTAGCATTTTTCTTTAGTAGGAATTAATCATGTTAATGTGCCTTTAGATAATTTGATAATACGCATGATTAATATGGTAAATTTAAAGGATGTTTTGTTTATGTCATTTGAAAGCGTGTTTAAACTAGTTTAGAATTTTGATAATATTGTTAGCAAAGTTCATGTTCATTTTCATATAATTTGGTTGTAGTGACTTTTTAGTTGTTCTTTTCACTTGAATTATGTTCTTTTTGGTATTATTGCATGCGAGTTTGCTTTATGTATCCGTTAGTTAAAAATTGTATGCCGTAGGTTTTAAATTTTTTTTTCTTATTTGCTTTGCTTTGGCATTATATATACATATGTTATGTATTTTCTATATTTGATTTTGAATGTTCTCTCTTCGTCTTTATTCTCTGTATTTGCATATATTTGAGAAATTTAATTAAGAACTAATGATAATTAGTAAAGATCAACCTTATAGTTGGGCAAACGGGATGCCTAACACCTTTTTCGATTCGTACCTTATCTCCCGAACCCTTTTTCTCTGGTTATCATTTTAAAGATCAGCAGCCATTTTTGGTTTTTTTGATTTTTCTCAAAAACTAAGTGACAACTCTATTTTCAACAAAAAGAGATTTTTAAAATTTGACTTTCAAGGTATTAAAAAAACATCTAAACATCTTTTGAATTCTCTTATTTTTGGATTACCAAAAACTTGAAAATCTCGGCGCCACATGAGGCAGGTTTTTTCTCAACAATACAACTTAAAATACATGTCAACGTCTGCGTTTAACAAAATTTTGAAGATTAAGACCCCCGACTACAAGAATGGTTAAGAAAGAGTTTATTCAACTAACTACACCTTTCAAAGGACCCGACAAGTAGAACTATGTCATCAGCAATCTACAGCTAGGGACAACAGCTTCACACCAATGAACTCACGACACCACCATATGACAGAATTCAGTTTTTTCCAGGCTAGTTCATAGCTGACCCACACATCCGATAAACCGAGAAGCAAAAAATTCATACTGACAATAGAAAAGTAGAAAGTAAGAGAAAATCTCGAGCTTATGATACCCTTAATATGCAAGTAAAGGAAGAATATTTGTACGCATCAATATTCACGCCAACTTTTTTCACCAAAATGTTAGAATCCGAATCCTACCGTCCCTACCTTCAATGAAAATTTTTTACGACAACCATGAGCATTAGGAGCCTGATGAAGAATTAACCATCAAACCACAATGGATCACATAACTCAATATTTACCTCAACCATATCTTTATCACGTTCGTTTTACCCTAGAGCGACCAACAACTTGAGAAAAACGATCAAGTCATTGGAAGAGACATTCAAACCTTACATACCAGCATGTCAAGGACAAACAGAAGAAGCTAAGAGGAACGGTACAACTACTGAAAAGGCTGGAATAGAAACGAAAGTATATGACTACGGACTTCGCCACCAGGACTATCAAGATCGCCTCAAGAACCGATAACATTCGGATTACAATGGATCGCCTTACTAAGGCCACTCGCTTTCTATCTATAAACCTCGCCACACATCGGTAACTACAAATAAAAAGTACATCCGTGAGATTTTGCACCAACATGAGTTCTCTACTATACCCAGTCGAGACCCGCATTTCACCTTCAGATTGATGGGCAATCCAAACGCACGATTCTGAACCATCAAAGGCATATTAAGAGTATACATAAGGGAAATTGAAGGAAATTCTTACCTTCGATCAAAATTGACTTACAACAATAACTCCAGAGCCAGCTTGTGCAACCGTATGAGGTTTTGTGTGTAAAAATTACTGCAATTTATCAATATACGAAATAAAAACGAAGGGGACTAATTGGTAGGAGCAAATCTTTGCTAACTAATAAAGTGAAATCTAGAGTCCAATACAGGAAATCATATAGAGCCTATGATAGTAGCCACATGTTAACAATTTTATAATCCCTCACGACCTGTAGTAAGAACGACATAATCTCATCAGATATGACTTTTCATGCTAATAAACATGTTGTGTGTGTACCTTCACCTTATACGTATAACCAACCTTATCAGACAGTTCAATGAGCATTTTTTCTTTTCTCTTTCTTAATGATGGCAGGACAAAGACAGAATCATGGATGTTCAGTAAAAGTAAGTGGAACCGGAGGGAAAGTAGACGTCCCGAGCCTAGCACGAATCTTGCAAAATCTAGCAGCCAATTTGAACCGATCGCAAGGGAAGGCACCCTGGATGGGATCATGGTACTTATCAGACCTAAGGGTACAGAATATCCCAACACCTGAGAAGAAGAATTTTTTTCGAACAACAGAGATTTGGATCAAGGCCATAAAACAACAACAAACAATAGTAAGAGCTTGTTATAAGTGCAACCAGCCACGGCATAGGATGGCTCGTTGCCCACTAAAAAATGGAGAAGACAATCGAGGAGGACCACTAAGGAACAACAAGAAGTTCACACGCTCAGAACCTTACTCTCAAGATGATAGAAGGGAACAACTAGAAAAAGGGTGCCAAAATTAGTAATCTATTATCAGTACTGCTGGAAGCCCAAACATAAAAGATTTGAATGCCCACTACGAAGAGGATTAAACTACAATAGCCGTCAACAGGGACAGGGCTACAAGGGTCAAACAAATCTATTGCAGCAAGAAACGAGTGATTTGAAAAAGGTAGTGCAACCTGACCAACCAGTGAGTGTTCGCCCTTCACTAGAGAAAAAAGAGTATGCGTTGATGATATGAGGTACGCCACATTCGCAAGGTCTAAGTTATACGTTAGTTAAACTTGTTGCATCATCTCGAAAAAGGGTACGCTTGAAGGATAGAGACTTTTTGATTAACACTAGTCAGATAAACCAAGCGCCTCGAATATGCGACATGATTATATAATAGTCGGTCTAAGATGTTAGTAAGACAAAACAATCATTACTCAAAGTAATAAACGTATAGGCCCAACTATGCTTACACCCTCAATAAATAACAACTCAAGTAAACAAGGACACAACTTCGAAGAGAAGTAATCCAAATAACTATCCACAACCTTTCGCACGAAATTTCGAGGACAAAATGTATTTTAAATGGGGTAGATTGTAACAAACCAGTTCAGACCCTAGTTGTAACAACTTAATTTATAACGACCCGTGTAACGATCCATCCCAATCCCTAGTATTAGCGATGGTAAACCGACAAAATCTTAGGTCACTAGAAGATCAAAAATCCTAACGCGACTCGAAAACCCTAATTCGATCCGAAAACCCTAAAGAGACCAAATGCTCAGAGGCAAAGTCCTGATACTCAGAGAATACTCCTAACAATCTAAATTAAGCAAATAATATAAAATATAAGGTTAGAAATCAAAAATTTTCATAATTAGGATAAAATGACCATTTTACCCATAGTACAACAAAAAGTATTAAAAACTCAAATTTTGACATATAAACACCTTAAATCAAATGTTTAAATACAATTAAGTAACAAAAGATAAAATAATAATAAAAATAACAAAAATATCCTTAAGTGATCGGTCACCTTGGGATGTGTGCACAAAAAGTTACGTTTTGCCTTTTTAAGCCAAAAAATGAGAAAAGGTTATACAAATCAAGTATTATGATGATTCAAGACTTTTTAAACAAGTAATATACATAATAATATAATAATATAGGCTAAAAAAATTAAATAAATCATTATTGAAGTTTTTACACACTAAAATAAGTTTAAAAGCCAAATTTTGTCAAACTAGCTTAATTTGACTTAAAAGCCTACACCTATTTAATCAATTGTTATAAAAATTATCATAATTCATTAGAATACTAAATTAATCACAAACATACTAAAATAATAGATTTTAATAGATAAAGACATCAAAAAAAATACACTAAATTAATTTATTAGACGTTTTCTCACACAAAATAGCATCAAAACCTAGATTAAACCCTAAAGTTAATACAAAATCAGATTTCTCTTCCCCAAACCTGACCCTAGCCAAAATACCTACTGCCCAAAATCTGAATTTTCAAGTCTCAATTGTCTTCCCCAAGCCATGCAACCTATGGAAATAAAAAGAATTAAATAAAAGCTTCCCAAACCATAATTACTCCCACTACCCTAGTTTCTATATAAGCAAACCAAACACCACCCTCTCTCCTCCTCATTTTTGGCAATATAGAGAGAGAATGATCATATTTATGTTCTCTTAAGTATTCTTCAAGTCTTGTAGAGAAAAATAAAAAGAAAGAAAGAGGGTTCAAGGAGAAAGGTCTTTGGAGACCAAACTTACATAAAACCAAGTCCTATAGTCATCCACAATTATTTAGGCCCTTAAACAAGTAAGAAAACTCCAAAGAATCTTCTGTTATTCTCTTACAAAATATCTCTCAACTCATCTCTATAAACACATCTAAGAGTAAGAATCTAAGAATTAATCAAAAAGGTGTTGTAAGGCCAAAATAAGGGTTGTTCATGTTTGGTTGATTGTTAGATATGATTGCATTTGGCTGTTTTTGAGTTTAACAATTTATATGAGTTCTGGAACTTTGATGTTTATGTATAAAACACATGCATGCAAAGAAATGAAACCAAGTCTTGACACACCATGAGCTAGGACACAAAACCCTAAAAGGCCTGATTTTTAAGCTATTTTAACTTTCTGCTCCGAACTTTGATTTATCATAACTAATTGTAGAAAAATGATCTAAGTGTGATTTTTATGTCTAGACCTAAGTTTTGAAGTTATCTTTCATAAAAAATTAGTTTGAAGTGATTTCATTTAGTAGAACTCAAGATATATCATTTGTGCTAAAGAGTATCAATTTCTGACCACCCCGAATTGAAAACATAATAACCTTAGGTTAGAATGAGAACCGAACTTAAGTTAAAACATAAAACTTGTAGATAACATGTATATCTTGCTGTCCACCAAAACAGAGCCTAAAATATTATGTTCTGATAGGTCAAAACACACATCAAAATTACTGTTGTAAATTTGTGACTAACAGAGCTTTCTGTCACATGTTTTTGCATGACCAAAACCCATGTTTTTAGTGACTAAATCCAAAAGTAATTTTCATGAAAAGTGTAGATACCATAATGAACTATTTTCTTACCAAAAATCAGAGCTAGATACCCTCAGATGGTCCCCCAAAATGTTTGTATATTCTCTATTATAACTAGGTTCTGCTGAACCTTTATAGCTGACTGAACCCATTTTATAAAATGGCTAAAATCTCTAACTTATTTCAAATAACTACCCTTAGTACTAAACATGAAACTTGTAGGGAACACATTAAACTGAACATATCTAAAAATTAGATTCATAGCTCTTGATTTGATGCCTCAAAATCGAGACCAAATAAGGCCTAATTTATGTACTTTTCTCTGTAAAGTGCTGAATCATTTTCTCTTAAATGAAACAAATGACCGATTTACTTTAGAATCTGACCTTAGTGTTAAACATAAAAATTGTAGAAAATATTTTTATCTAAATGGTGTTCAAAAATCAAAACTTAACTCCATGTTTAGGTATCCCAAAACACTGTTATACTTTTTAAATAGACAGTTGAACATTTACCTTAATTTGGTTAAGTGTATAGTGACATGTCATGTTGTGAGACTTAAAGTATAGGCTTTAATTAAATTTTATTGAATGATTAGTGTATTAGAGTGATTATTTGATGATTGAAATTCATGCCGCTAAGTTTAATTCATGTCTTATGAGTTGTAACTCGTGCTGCATATACTTGAACTCTATGCTTTAATGAGTTGTACCATATATTATACCATGCTTAGTTGCCATGCTATAAATTGTTGTACATGGGACACATGTTATACACCATGAGCATTACCATACTTGCATCTTAACATGTCGGAGTCCCCTTTGTACCTTTCATTGTGGGTTGGGCTATGTAAGAGCCATTTCTTCTGTGGTTCTAAGCCTAGAGCGTCCCTGATTACCAATTTTAAAAAATAATTTAGGAGATTGTTTATCATGAAATGGGTTAGGCACCATGGGTTCGTCACTAGTATTCTAATTTTGGTAATATAGACTTTGGGTTGATACCAAACGAGCATCCTAATCCTTAATGTGAGATTTTTGCACAGTATTATTTTGGTTGGCCGGAAGATAAGGATGTTAATGGCCCGCCCCCACACCGTTGCCATTTTGTAGTAAAACAGCTGTGGCATGAAACTAGGTAATGGATTTACTATTCGCAACGAGACAAGGATAAATTTGGTGATCAAATTCCCATAATGTCTGCTCTGGAGATTCCCGACGTGGAACTCCTGTTTTTATGTTTGGATGAATGTCGGGTTAGGCATTTGCATCGCATTCATTTGCATCATATACCTATACACTTGTTCTTATATGTGCTGGCCATGCTATAATTGTCAAAATTGTCTGTCTCATTGACTTTAAATTGTACTGGGTGTTATATGATATGCGTTGTAGAATATTTTATTGTGAGTTTGGTTAAAATGTTTAGGGAGTTTTTTTTTGAATTTTAGCTCATGACATTCGTGCCACGGGTGAGGAGGAGGAACTCTTTGAGGAAGTCGCCTCCGAAAAAGAACAGGGATTTGAAGAACAATGTGAGTGGCAAGAGCCAGCCGACCTCGACAATGCTAGCTGAAGAATTTAAAGTTCACCATTTTGTTCTTTTCATTCAGTTTCCACGGGCTCACTGTAATTTTTGTTGATTCTTTTGTAAAACTGTAATCGCTATGTATTTTGAACAGTTCAGAACTCTTAATGATGTAGTACTTATCATATCTAACTACGAATGAATGGTTAGAATATTTTTTCTAATTATACTTATGTATGTCCCAACGTGGCAAAAGACGGAATGCCACACATATATTGAATTTTATATCAAAACCTATTAACTTAAACTCAAGCCATGAATCTCATTTATAATTCGTCATTTAGCGAGTTATATAGTTCTAACTTCCACTTAGGTATTTCAATTTGATGATTCCAACCACCATTAAAAGAAATCAAATTATAATTCGAGATTAAATTAGGGCTTTATCAAGTTTTATCAAATCTTTTGATCACTCCATGAATTTAAGTCTAATTTTTCAAATATCCAAGTTACAAAATTCACTCAACTCATTAGCTATTCCAGTATCATCATATCATCATATTGCCATAAACTCACTAATCAACTCAATTCATGTTTCACATCAGCAAAATTTTCGAATATTCAAAGGAAACTAACAATTTAACTCATACTCACCAATTAGCAAGTTACAAAGCTTAAACAATTCTCCAAGTGTTATATTTTCAACATTATACTCAAATCACATGAAATTCACATGAAATTCAAACTTTACAACTTTATGATTGGGGGTTTACATCCCAATTCCATCAAATTTTTGGACTTATCTTTGAATTTAGTTCTACATTCTTAAATTTTCAAGTACAAGGTTCCAACAACTCCTTAAGTACTCCAATTTCATCTAATTATCTAAATACTATTGACCCACACCCATCAAGTTGAGGAATTTCACATTTAAAGTTTCATACTACTCAAATTAATTTACCAATCTTACTCATCTCTACAAATTAGTAGGTCATATGGTGCAAACAACCCATAAGAGGTCCCAATTTCGTCTCCCCAACTCAATTAACAAGGAATCCAATCATATACATCATGTAAAAAAACTAGGGTTTAACTAAATTCCCAAAGTTACAAAATTCTAAAGTGGTTTTGGCATAAATCAACCCATATCAACCTCAAAAATCATAGTTTAGTCAAAATCTTAACTCTTGAAAGCCAAAATCATCGAAACCCGCAAACCCTAGCTCCAAAACCCATCGATTGGATCACCACGAATCAAAATTTTGGTTGGTTGTATGCAAAGTCCTCATTGCGTATAGCTAGAATCCCGGATGGCATCGATAAATTTGGAGTGAAAGGCATTCGATTTGTAGAGAGAAGCGGAGGTTCTAAGCTTGAAGCTTATTCATGGAGGAAAAGAGGAAAAAATGTTATGAAGAAGAAGAAGCAAGCCAACGGGTTTGGCTTCCCCGTTGCTTTTTATTTTCTTTTTTTTATCGTGGGTCCCGATACTAAAACTTATATATATATACCTCATTTAATCCCCTTTAGCTTTAATTAAAAAAAAATTCAGTAACAATATTAAAAAAAAAATTGACAACATTAAATAAATCTCAACTTTGTTTTCCAAGGCCCCCCACAATTGCCAAACACAATATTTATCATCAAAAATTATTTTAAAAAATTTAATTATGTTAATAAAATTAATTAAAAAATACTAAGTCTCCACAGCATGGGCATGACCACTAGTGTTGTATACATATATATGTATTAAAAATATATTTTAATAGAAGATAAAAAACAAAATTGAATTTAAAATGAATTAATAAAAAAATTTAAATTTAAATGATGAGACATAATAAGAGAATAAAGGATAAATGTTGGGTAAATGCCATATAAAATAAATGTCAATACCAACTCTTTTTATTTGTAATATAAATTTCACTAACACGTATGATTTTTTTGCACGTTAATTTTTCCTGCCACATCATCACAATGAAAATGTGAAAAAAATTATGTACTATCCTGTTTGGTTACAAATATTTTACAAATCAATAAAATATGCTCATAAATATATTTAAAATTTAAAATAAATAATTTATATTCATTTGAGTATAGCTCACATCACAGCTAGTTTAATCTGAATTATTTATTTAAAATTGTATGAGTATAAGGTGATGTTTCGCATTGTTAAAACTAATAACTTATAAATTATAACTGAAAAAATAATTAATATAGAATTTGCATATATTTGAAAAGAATGCTAACTTATTGCTAAAATTAGTTATTTATAGGAAAAAAAAAGTAATTATAACTTGTAATAAAAATTGTAAGTATTTTTTAAAAAATATAATTTATTGCTAAAATTAATAATAAAAAGTTATAAATTACAAAATTAAACTATTCCAAACACCACCCTTATGAATTTCTAACATTTTTGTATCGGGTTAAGGTCATTTGCATTTGGACCTTTGTGCTCCAAAAAATAACCGGGTAAAATACACTCAGCTACCCAATTTTGGTCATATTAGTAACAAGTTTATTTTTTTGTATTTTTATTTTTTAATTATAAAAAAGGTTTGAATTCATGATAAGTCATTTTGTAAATTAACTTTTAAATAATTTTATTAAGAGTTGATTGATTGGTAAAAAAATTGTTTTTCAATTTTTTTGAATAAAATAATATTGTCTTTTGATATAATTAATTATGACGACTATGTGGAGACCTAGTCTCATTTTATTCGGAGGATTAATTAAAATTTATTTTGGGACTTACGGTGAAAAGTGAAAAGTGAAAAGTGAAAAAGCGTTTTACTTTGAGAAAGAATTAAAATTTGATCATAGTAATGATTGTTGATGATAATTGTGAACTTAGTAATGCATGAGAATAATTATTACGAGTTGTTCGGATAAGTTTTAAGGTGTTTGGATCAAATTCAGGCTATATATATATTTATTTGTTCGGAATACTTACAGCGGGTGACCGCTCGTACGGTCTTGAGTATGCTCGAGCGGACGGTCGGCAGACAGTTTTTTAAAAACGCGAGTTAAACTTCTTTTTCTCATTCTCCTCTTCTTCCCTTCTCTCTCTCAGCTTGGGAACAAACCCTAAGAACCTCTTGAAGCTCTCTTGAGCTACTCTAGACCTCCAATGGTGGATCTCTCATGTTCTCCTCTTGATCTTGCGCCATAGGAAGGTTGATCTAAGCGTTGGAAGCTCCCATTGCCCTGTTCGGTTAGAGGATTGGGCCGTTGGAGTTTGCTAGAGGTTGATTCTTGTGATTTGATCATCAATGAGGTAGGATCTATGACTATTTTTAAACATTTGTTAGATATAAGTTGTATATTTGAAAATATATATACATGAAAGCATAAAAGTTATGTTGTTGGAACCTTATGTTAGGGTTTAATGTTAAAGTATGTTGAATTTTGAATTTGTGAATGATTTAAGATGATTCTATATATTGTTGGTGAAAAACATGAATGGATTGACAAATGATGAGTTAGAATTTTAGATTTGGTTAAATCTTGAAGAAATTAGAGATTTTTGGGTTAATGAACTCAAATGACTAAATTGACTTGAGTTTTGGTAAATTAGTGGTGGTATTACCTTATTTGCGCATAAATTCTATAAATATTGTTCATAGAAAAAATCATGAATTGACAAAGTGGGGGATTTTGAACAAACCGTGTGATTTCTTGTGAAATGTAATAACCATGAGGGAATTATTGGTTTTTGAGCTAATTGAACCCGAATACGTAAAATATATGAATTTGAAAAATTATTAATGATGTTAACCCTATACTTGTTGGGTGTTGACAAGAGGAATCATATTTTGGTTGAACTCGTGTTTGAGATTTTTTTGAAATAACGAAATAAAAGGACCGATTTTAAATCTATGAATTATTTAAGTTGGGCTTGAATAGCTCCTCGGTGAAAAATCAAAAAATTGCGCAGATTGGGTGACCTATCCATCGGCTAATAACCGAGAATAAGGCGTTAGTCGTGGTGGGTTATAGAATGCACTGTTACTTAACGGGCATCGCATGGCCTAATCGGTAGTAGCGCGACATGGGTCTATAAGCTCGTTTGGCGTCGATTCTTAGAATGTAAACCATGAATTGACTTGGATATGAAAAGAAGTGGATAACGTGTGAGTGTGTGTGTATGCTTGCGTGTGTGGCAATTGGAAACTTAAAACGGATGAAATAATACGGAAATGAAAGACTAAATGAGGGAATGGTGTATAAAAATGAATTTAGCCTTGTTGAGAAAAAACTGGTTATGTGAAAGAAATTTGATTTTGGAAAACGGTATTGATTTTTTGTGAAAATTATGTGTTGCATTTCGTATAACCATCTTCGCATGTCATACATACGTTCATCCCTAATTTATTTTCTACGAGTCTCGGCTCATATTGTATAAACCATTTCAAGTGATAGCAGAAGGAATGTGTTGGAATGAGGAGAATGGTCGCGGGACCTCTTTTTTGTAATTTGATAGGATTACATGTTCTTCGTATTATCTTTTGAGAATTGAAGCTGTAAATGTAGTTCCTTTTGAATATTTAGATGAATGTATTTTGGGTTGAAGTAACCCGAGTTGTAAGACTCTAGGATTATGAATTCATGTTGTGTATACATGTGAGGGCGTTGGGCTCATATTTTGGGTTTAATTCTATAGGGACCCCCCAGTCCCTTTTAATTTCTAGAGATTAATTAAATCTCAATGTGTTACTCTTTGCAGTAAGTAGTTAAATGTTTAATTACGTGAGGAAATTAAAATTTAACTGTGATAGTGCTTGTCGATGATAATTATATGCTTGTCTATGTATGAGAACAATTTTTTGTGGGTTGTTTGGATGTGTTGGGTGATATTTGGTAAAAAAATCTAAACTTTTCTTAAGTTTTCTTTCCTAGAAATCTGGCTCAGCCCTTTGGCTGCTCAAGCAGTTAAAGAGCCCGCTCGTGCAGAGTGTCGACAGCAGCATTTTAAGTTACAAGTTAAATATTTCATTCCTCATTCTTTTCATCTCCCTCTCTCTCTCTAAGAATGAAATCTGAACCCTGGAGACTATTTTAGGCATCCCTTTGAGCTTCTGTTGCTCATTTGGAGGTGCTTTTCTTACTCCTCTCTTGATTGAACACCGTTGGAAGGTTCATTCTACGCATTGGGAGCTTCGTCTTTATCCACCGGTTAGATGTTTGCTTGATTGAAGCTTGCTAGGTTTGGGTTCTTATGTTTTGAGCATCTCAGAGGTAAAATCTATGACTATCCTTGAATATTGTTAGATATGTGTTGTATGTTTTAAATATATATACATGGAAGTATGAAAGTATGTTTTTGGAACCGTAGGTTAGGGTTTAATGTTAATACATGCTAAATCTTGGATATGTAGTTGATTTAAGATGGCTTTATCTTGTTGTTGTTGTTAGAGGTGAATGGATTGAAAAATAATGAGTTAGGGTTTTGGATTTGAGTCAAAACCTTAAATATTGAGACTTTTGGGGTTGTTGAATCCAAATGATGAAATTAATCGAATTTTTAAGCAATTTTGGGTTATATTAACCTAGTTGTGTATAAACTTAACAAAAATTTATGAAATATAAAAACGATGAATAACAAGTTGGGGGTTTTGAGTAAATCCTTTGAATCGGTGAAAATGAATGATCTGGGATATTGATTTAGAAGATTTCGAACCTTTATATTCGAACATATGAATTATGTGAACGCTTGATATCTTTGGAAATGGAAATTGAAATTGAAATAGTGTTGGGTTTTGGCGATTGGAACCGAGTTAATGGTTGACTTGCGTTGGTTTTAATGAAAATAATATAATTAAGGTACCGTATGATCGAATTAAATAACTAAGTTGGGCTCGAGAAACTTCTTGGTGAAAGACCAAAAACTTACGCAATGTATGGTAGGCCCTTTCATCGAGTTAATCCCCGTAAAAACGTGCTCTAGGCGGTCCACTCATCGATGTTTTTGAGAGAAATCGAAAATGTGTGCTCTCCTTATCTGGCTATAGAATGAGTATTTATCCATTGAGTCTCGCGTGACTCAATTGAGATAACTACGCCTGGGTCTATAGGCGTCATCCGCATTTTGGTACTTAATTAAATAAATGATGATATTGGGTTGGTAAGCTTTAATTAAAGTTGTAAAAGAGTTATGAAATTGAGAGAATCTTGGGTTTGTTGGAAAATGGTGTGGTGTCGCATTGTAATGGTTGAAAATTATGTTTCTTAAGTTTCAAGTGTTAATTAATTGTCATATTGTGATTGTTGTTGCAATATTGATTGAGTATTATAAACTGTTGTATATTTATTTTGATTCAAGTATATGTTGTTAAAGGCATAAAGATAGGGGGAGTAACCTTTTTCAAAATCTTTTCAAATATTTTTTTAGAAAATGTTGCAATCATTAAAAAATGAGAGATTGTTAACCCAAGGGCATTTTAAATAGATTTTGATAATTTTATTAATTTACATTTTCTAATTAAATAATTTAAAAATATTATATTTAATTATTTTCAAAAAGGTAGAGTTGACACTACATGTCAAATGAGTTGACACCTTATGCCATTCGTGCTCACACATTGCGCCAAATGGGTTGACACTTATTGTTCTTGAATATAACGTTTTGTGTCGACACCAATTGATTTTTGGGTCAACACCTTATGGCAAAGCACGCTTGACAAACTCAAGTGTGTCGACACTATTGAAATTTAGGGTCAATACCTTAATAGCTTTGCATAAGACGATTCAGGAACTCAGGTGTGTCGACACCAATTAGGCTTCGGTCGACACCTCCAGTATTGGACCGAGATCCAAGTTGAGTCAACACCAATGCAAATGGATTGACACCTCAGTACCTTGATGGGATTCAACCTATGCCAGCACCAACACGCATATGAGTCGACACCAAGTGATCATTCGGGTTCCAAACCACGGGTTCTATGTGTCGACACCAAAGTTACATGAGTCGACACCTAGAAACCATCTGGAAAACTCAACGTGTCACCACCACAGAGTAACGGGTTGACACCAAGACTTCAAGTCATCCCCCGGACGTTGACCAAAAAGTGTCGACACAACAGAGCAACTGAGTCGACACAAAGGCACCCCTAAAAAACAAGGAGTTTGGGTCGACACCAGAATGAAGTAGGGTTGACACCAAAATTTTAGTAGCCAAATTAGACTTTTAGGGTCGACACCAAATTGAAGAAGGGTCGACACCATTTTTCTAGTAGCCAAGTTTGACTAAAAGGGTCGGCACCAAAGTGAAGATGTGTCGACACCGAATTTTAATAGCTAAAGTCTCTCATCAGAGTCGACACCAACGAAGATATGAGTCGACACCATGAGTGGACCATAAAGCCTTAAGTCGACACCAACTTTGACATGAGTCGACACCAAGGTCCTAGTTGAAAAACTGAAGTAATGCATGTTGGAGGCAAAACTGCCAAGATCATTATTTTTGAAAAATAATTATCGGTTAAAAATTAACTGGATGGGTAAACGCCGAAGCGGGTTCCAGATAAAATTTTTGATGAAGAACGATCAAAATAAAACCCGTGCAACCAAAGTTAATTTAGAAAAATATCTCTTGTAGATCTAATCTTCAACTAC